>BGPR01003171.1:121610-146488 GCA_013235015.1 Araneus ventricosus | reverse complement strand
AAACTTCATTCAGTTACATGTGCTCTTTGTCTCTATTTCTTGTCTCATAATTGATTCATATGCTCTTCTTCCTTTTCAGATTCAATAAACCTTCTCTAGGAGATTATTTTGGAAGAAAAAATATTTTTCTATTCTAAAAGATATAAAAGAATTTCCTAAAAAACGACGGCTTCAAAGATTTTCGTTCCTCTTTTGCCACCGCTTTTGCAATTGGCGCTGGTGAAAGAAGCCGTTAATTTGTACAATGACTTTCACATAGAAACGTTGGACGAAGCCTATAGAAGAATCCAGGTCGGAATTTCAATGACATCTGAAGACAGCGAAAACTATCCTGGATGCAACAGCGCACAGAAGAAGTTACTTCGCATACCTCCGCGTTTGAGAAAGAGAGTTCTAGAAGCAATTCACGGCTTGAAAACTAGAGTGGCGCTGTGGAGAAGGGATCATTCATCCATTATGAAATTAGATGCCGGAGAACGTATCTTTTGTTTTAGATGCGATGGGACAATTGATACTGTTAAAACAGCTCAACAATTGGTTTTGAATTCCAACATTGATATAAGAAAGAGATTTTATTTAGCCTGCATATATTGCATAGAAGACGGCATTAAGACTTTGTGGGCGGAAATAGAGGCCACTGGCAAAACGGGAAACATAGAAAATGCTGTTTACTGGGTGGTACGCTTCTGGGTGAGATGGTTGCGGGATAGATCTCTGGTTCTTTGGAAGGAGGCTGCTCTAGGGTACTGTGGAATCAGTGGAGACATCAGATTCTATCCCTTCTTTCCTTCATTGCGGCCGGAAGAAAGGAAAATTTTTTTAACCGGCTTCATCATTGCTACAAATGATGATTTACTGCTCTGTCTGAAAGTGATGACTAAAGAAGAAGAAGAGGAAATACTGAGGAGGTACCCTCACAAAGTGCTTCTCAACTATCTGCATTGGCCGCTGCGCAGCCTGTTTCTGGAAACGGCTGAAAAGATTTGGAAATACTTTGATGAAACAAAATATCGCAGCCTTCTGACTGGCTTACTAAACAGCAAGATAAATCGAGAAGTCTATGATTTTGATGATTTCTTCGAGTGCTTTTGGAACAGCAGCCCTGAACACCTGAGAGAAAGTGTAAAAGAATTGCCATATCTTGGAGAGCAAATTGAGTCGTGTTTTAATGAAATTAGAAGAAAGAGAAAAGCTGATTTTGATGAACTAAAACATCAGAAGATAAAAAAAAGTAGTAGAGACATAAATGAGACGAGGAGGATCTGAAAAAATGGAAGGTTTGAGACATCTCATCTTTCTTTACTACAGAAAAGTGAGACTTCATCATTCAGGCCATCAAAGTATTTTATACCCTGCTGTAAATTTAAGCTTCATTTCTTTAATGAGTAATTGAAATTCTCGGAAAGTTTTTAGACGAAGTTTTTCCAGACATATGCCAGGATTATTTCTCCTCTTATGCCACATTTCGTTGATTTACTCAGTTCTCTCGCTAGCATACAAAAAGGACACATAGAATTTATTTTTGTGAATAATTTAGTTTCGAAATTCTAATTTTTAAGAATTGCTTGCTGATGATAAGAAGTGTGATTGGATTAATTTTAAAGCCATTTAATTTTTAAAAGGCGGGTTTTGTAAAGCTTTTTAGAACAAAACTCCATACGGTCGAGCTAATGGGGCACTTTGGTTTCTGTCTGCATCTGAGATTTCTTGAAGAATCTCACAAAACCAAATTCAACGAGAAGATTCCTGCTGCTTGCGGAAAACGAAACGAAGGTTAAAATAGTAATTTTATGTTATTCATTTTAAAGAGGATGGACTTTTTGATCCCAACACGATAACTTGAGGCAAGAATTATTGCTTATCGTGAAATTTCAGCCATCGATGTACATTCCACATATTGGAGCTTCAGGAATGTATGTAACAATTATATTGAATCCTACAAAATGTAGGTATCTAATCTTGAATTTCTAATGTTACATTCATCTCTTTACATCCTTCCAGGTGTCTTTATAAACAAATTTGAATTTTTATAGGTTTTGAAATGTTAAAAGTAATTGCAAATAATCCGATCTGACACCAATCAGGTATTGGTGCATTCCTCTCTCAAGATTTTTAATCAAAATCAATTGGTAATTGAAAGTTCGAGAAGTTTTTGAGTACGTTTTATAGGAGATTACTGTCATAATAATTCATGTTTTTTTTCTTGCTATAGATTAAATGTCTCTATTGGAAATGTAAAGAATAAATTATATGAATAAAGAATTATGTAATACATTTCAATAAAACTTTATTCTGAATCTTGATATTTTGGTTTTTATTATATTTTTAAATCTTTGTGTTAATATTTCTTAATTCTGATCTATAAAATTTTCTACAATTGTATCAATGCACGCGAAAAGTTTTCTAAATGTTTTGGGAATTACATGTTTTATAATCCATTTGTTTATTGCATAATTTACGTAAAGCTTCTCCATTACACCTATTTCTAAAATATTGGAAAATATTTTTATTACTCTTATTTTTTATATACATAATTTTTAAAGATTCTTTACTATTTATCTCATATAAAACAATCAAGAATGCTCTTAAGTAAATAATATTCTGTTATTTCTATTTCAAAATTCAAATATGTCATAAACAACCTTTTGTTTTACAGAAGCTAATCATTAATTATCCTTACATTTTGAAGCGGAAGTTTTGTTGATTATAACTCTACTTCTCTAAATTCTGATAACATATGAAATTGTGTCTATTACATGTCTCATTTATACTTGAGATATAGATGGGTTTTTTTTTTCATATCATTAGATTTTTTTGAAACTTTTTATAATATGCACGCATAATGTTTGCTAGAATATGCAATGAATAAAATTAAATTCCCACGAGCACAATATCTCTACTTTTCTCTAACCATTATTTTATTAAGATGTCATATAAAGCATGAATGAAATGTCATCTGAAAAGATACAAATATTGAAAATGCTGAGCCAAGGGCATTTCATTAGGCAAACGTTTGCTTAAAATATTGATAGCTGCCTTTTAAATGTGTAATATTCGGTGGACATGCCTTCTTGAAATACGTCTCGAATTGACAACAATTGTTTGAAAAGTGCTCCGGATACGATTCCTGGTGTGTATTTAGTTGGTATTATTTCTTCTTACATTGATGGTCCTCGCGATAAGGTCTGGGTTGTTGGTTCCTGACTGGATTCCACAGAAGTAATCCTGGTGCCCGAGGAATCTGTTGAAGGTCACAAGTCCTCCCGCTGATGAGGTTCAGAATTTTGTAGATGGAGCGCCCTGGTGGGGTGGATTTTATGAACGTCTCGTAAAATCAGTGAAAGATCCACTCGGAAAGATTCTTGGAAGAGCTCTCCTCACATATGAGGAACTTTCTACTATTTTGATTGAAATAGAACTCAGGACCGTTGACTTATATGACTGATGGTTTTTCTGAACCAAATCCTTTAACACCTCTCGACTTCCTACAATATGGCAGGAATATTATTTTGTAATTTTTATAAATCAAAATTGTATAATATGCTTGTTAAAATATCTAAGGTGTTTTTGCTTTGTTCTTCTGAATAAAGTTTCACTCATACCCACCCAACCGACAGGGAGCCGCTCTGGCTCCGAGTTCGGCGGTATGCTGTGGTGTAAGCAAGTACAAGTGATGAGCTGTAAAATACCGGAATAATAATAATTATAAACTCGTGCATAAAAACGCGTGTATTTTGAACGAAAAAAGACTCTACGTTCAGAATTGAATTTCTGTGACGTTTCTAGTTAAGCTAAATTACTAATATAATAGCCCAGATCTGTCTCTCAGTAACGCTCTGACGTCACCAACAATAAAACACGCGCCATAGCACTGCGAGACATTAAACAGCATTATTTCATTGTTAGAGAATCTAAATTTCAGTAAAAGTGATAAGACACAATTCCTTTGTCAAATGACACAATCTCACGACGACTCGGGGACTTAGCAGAGAATGTGAAAGATACTTTAATTTCTGTTATAAAATCAACTAAATTTTCGCTTCAAATGCATGAATCAATCGATGTTGCTGGTTTGGCAATATTAATGGAAATTGTGCGCTATGCATATTTGGACTCTTTTCATGAGGATTTACTTCTCTGCAAGCCATTACCGACTACAGTTGTAATATTTAAATTAGATGAATTTTTCGCGGAGAATAGCATCCTATGGGATAACTGTGTTGATGTGTGCACAGACGAAGCGAAAGCTACGACTGGCCAGATGTCCGGTGCAATTGCAAAAATAAAAGAAAAAGCCAAGAGGTGAAGCAGTAGCCACTGCATACTTCATTGACATGCTCTTGCAGTGAAGAAAATGCCACCTTTTATAAAGGAAGTACTCGCTGAAACTGTTAAAATAATAAATTTAAAAAAATTACGACCCAAGAATAACAGGTTGTTCAAAATCTTATGCGATGACATGGGAGGGGAGTCTACACAAGTCTTTACTTCTTCACACAGAAATAAAGCGTCACTCTCGTGGTAAAGTTTAATCCACCTCTTCGAGCTAAGGAATGAAGACGGAATCTTCCCGCAAGACAATGATTTCGCTTTGGGAGAGAAGTTGTGTGACGGACGTTGGCTAATGAAATTGGTGTATTTGGCAGATATTTTTTTTTAAAAATTAACAATTTATGTTTCTCACTTAAAGGAAAAGCAGCAACTGTTTTTGATGCTACTAATAAAGTGGAAGGATTTAAAAGAAACTGAAGTATTGTGCAGAGTCAATCAAAACCAGAACCTGGATTGTTTTCCACTAACTAAAGGATTTGGAGAAGAACTCGAATCGGACATTCCTGCGGATATCTTATAATAGTTTGAAGTTCAACTCCTATTTTTCAAAAAGCTTGCATGAAAACACAAAAGAAAACGTTTGGGTTGTGGAACCATACTCTGTATAATAAAACCCATCCTCTCCGACATCACAGGAATATGAACGCTTGCTTGATTTGACATCAGATACAGCAATAACATCAAAGCTTAAAACTGAGAAATCAATCTCAGATTTTTGGTGTTTGCTAAAAGATGAATTTAAAATCCTATCGGATAAAGCGAAACTTGTTCTCCAGCCCTTCGCAACCACTTTAGTCGAAACAGGATTCCCCACATACACTGCTACTAAAACAGATTACTGTACTACAGATTAAGATATTCAGTTGCAGCTATCCGAAATTCAACCAGATATAATCTCATTGTGCAAATCAAAACAGCCCCATCCTTCTCATTAAATTTGTTTCAGGAAACCAAGTAAAAATTTGTGAGAAATGCGACAATGCAAATTAATAAAATAAATTGTGGATCTGCAATATTTGCCCTGAATTTACTTCCAATTTTTTTTTACATGTGCGTTTTCTGTCTGCAATGGGAAATTAGTGCAGAAAAAGAAAATTAAAAGGTGAAATCTAATGTCCTGCAAGCTTAAATGACGAAACTACCTTGCATCGTCAATGCTATTTTGTCGTTCTATTTACTAAATACAGTATATAGCTACAATTTCCAATTTCAAAGGCACTCCGTGACTGAAAAAGTTTGAGAACCACTGCTTTAAATTAATTTTGGCATTGAATGGGTTAAATTTATTAATATTATTTTACATATAAATGTATTTAAAATTTCAATTGAGTCATTCAAAGAAACAGTTAATTGGGAACCTAGGACCAAGGTGAAAATCCGATTGTAAAATGAGAAACAAAATTTCTTCAATTCTATAATGAAAAATTTTTAATATAAATCATATTTCAAATCAATTGAATTATTTTATAGACTAAAATATATGTACAAACTTTTTTAAAACGACAAACAGGTTTTAGTTAGAGTATTAATATTAAATGATTGGCAACCAGACACTATTTTGAAAGTCAAAAAGGGAAGGACATGGATGTTTTAAGAAACGTTTCATGAATATGTGTTCAGGTTATTAATACTATTGTTATGAAGTTGTAAGGTTGTTTCCCCGACATGTTAATCTCACGACAAGAAAGAGAGTTTTACAGATGTTGTACTGCGAATCAAGCCAATGAGCCCCGACCTTGGCAACAAATCAAAACTTCTAGAAAATTCCTGAATTGTGGTCCTATCTCTACTGGGGACAGAAATATCAAGAACCTTCGACAGAAGTCTATGTGACATCGCATCCTGACCGACGGAAAAGATATAAATACCAAGAGCTCATAGAGTGAATCGGTAGTCTTTCAGGCTTGGACGCAGTACAAAGCTGGTGAGGTGATTATGGAAGGGGAACTTCTACCATTTATTCTTTGTTTGTTTCGGTTAACCAGTTTTTTCGGTTATTTATTTTGTCCTGGTTATAATAGGTTATTTTTTTAAAATCCAATAACCGGGTAAAAAAACCGGATCGGAAGATAGTCTCGATTTTAGGTTCAATTAAGACTAAAATTTACCAAGTTACGAAGCTTTCAATTTCAACATCTTAGGCCACTCAACGACAACTGCTTCCTTGAGGTGCCTGTTGGTTAGAGGATTACTGAAAGAGTTTTTATAAATAGATAAATATTGGCCAATGGATGGACTTCCAGCAAAAACAATACTAAAAAATTTTTTTTGTCTGCGAATGGTATATTTTTTTATTTAAAAAAAAAACCGAAAATCGGTTATTTTGTACAGTTATAACTGCCAGGTTAAGCAGGAGGTGAAAAAAACCTGAATAATCGAAAGCCAGTCATTTTCACAATAACTCCTATCCCTAATTGAAAGGTTGAAATTACTGTAAATGGTACAATGAAGATAAAAATGTGCATTGGTTAGAATTTGCTTAACTGTGAAATAAGAAACAGGAAACTTATTTGAAATTAATTTAATGGAATATAATTTCAAATACAAATAAATAGAATGGAAAACAATATATTTTCTAGAAAACTGAGCATAACTTCTTGCACAATTAGTTCTAGAGAAAATACTGTAACGTTAAATCGAGAAAAGAACAAGATCACTTTAACATTGCTCATCATTAAAATGTGTTGTGATAATAACAAGATCTGAAATTGTACCAGTTTAAACATTTGAAAAAACAGTGCAATAAGATTGGTAGAAGCAAGTAAAAAGAATCGTCTTTTGTTTTCTTTTCGAAATGGTATGAAAACTTACAGGCAACGTGCACTTGATTGTATAAGATGCAATATCACAAAATTATTAATGCAAAATTAGAAAAACATTGGTAATAAATTGTTAAATGCTTCAAATCATGCTAAAAGAAGTGGTAAAATTTCTCAACAAGATCATCGAGTACAAAAGGAAAGGTTTGTCAATGCACTGCATTTAAAAACAGCCACCAATAATGACAGATGCTAAATACTGCTCTGCAAGATGCAAAATACCCGATACATTCATCTGCAAATGTAAAAATCAACCGAATGCCTTCATCTCTGAAGTGTTAATCTCTTTAAAGGTTGCTCCAAGATTTGTTCAATGCCGACAACCTTTGTAAAAAAATAAACAAAGAAATTTCTCTCAAATAAAAACTCTTAAATAGCAATGAACAGAATTATCACAAAATCTTGTCTCGGCCCACTGTAACAAAGGTATTTACAAATACTCAATATAAACCCGGTACTCTAGAATGAGAGACGACACACGTTCCATCTACTTTTAAGTAAGTCCTCCACAGAGGAGGCGACCCTTCCTCCGAATTATATGAATTTCATCTACTTTAAAGTCAAGTGTCTTGACGGCTGAAAATTATAAAATGATAAGTTAGGAAAAATATAGGTAGCCATTATAAAATCTATGCAGAACACATATTCCACAGTTTTGGTCAGTTTGCAGGGAGCGACGCCCCGCATGGAAATGAAAGAGCGCGTTTCAGTCCGTGGCCACCTTCGAAGTCGACCTGTGTTGCCGCTTCCACAGACGCTTGTGGTGGCTCTGGGCCATGGAGTTGACGATCGACAGCACGTAGTACAAGATCATCAGAATGACAAATTTCTCAAATACCCATGCGATCCATGTGCCTTCCTGAAAGGAGTAAATACAGGTATCACACAAATATCCCAGCCAGCAAAAAATATCATCCAATTTCAACAGAATGTAAACAAAGCTTTAATAATACTGGGTGTACACAAAATCTCTACAATTTCAAGACCTTAAGAAAATAAATTAATAGAAAAATCTGGTAATTATTGCAAAATCAGCAGTAGATATAGAAGGGGTTTCTTTCTGCCTCATTTAATGCATCTCAATATGGGCATCATCAGTTACACAATGTACAGTAAAAGCACAGTTCATACGTCTTTCAAGGGACTGGCATAAAATGACGTGTAAATAAAAAGACGTATAATCGATATTTTACTAAACAACTTTGATTATCAGAAATTTAATGCTACTAATGCAAATTCATTTAAAAAGTAGTAATTTCAAAGTTTTTAAAGCAGTTCTAGCATAATATTTAGTATAGAGGTCAATCATTAAATTTTAAAATTACGCATTTATCATAAGTGTGGGAAAAGTTGTACCTTTATTGTGTATTAGTTACACTTATCTTATATGATTTATGTGCGTGCAGGTAGGAATTTAATTAAGAAAATCTTTAAACGTCGTCTGACGTGCTGACAGTCTGCGAGTGCATCATAGTGAATCGAATTAAGTTCATTGAGTATTTTTTCCTTATTCTTTTGACAAAAGAAATAAGTTTGAAGATTTTCAATGGAATCCATTGCATGTTTAAAGAAAGGTGGAATAACTTCATCATCGCTTAAATTAGCACTAGGCAATTTGTGTTCTATTAATTCATCAATTGTGGATAATTTTGAAGTCACGATATCTTTATCACAATTCACATACTTGAGAGGAGGAAATTTTCACAATTCAGAATAGAGGAAAACAACATATAACCGAAGCTATGCGTCATAAAAACAAACTACTTTATCATTATAATGAATCAGGACTGTGATGAAACGACGTATAAATGGTGCTTAACTGTATACCAAGAAAGTGCTCAATTTTTAGCACAACATCACCAACTGTGGCATTGTTGAGCACCAATTACCTTTTTCAGATCAGTGATGCACTGAATCTTGGTTCAAAACAGGAGATTAAATAAAGACACAGAATAATCCTACTGAACTGAAAGATATGACACACAGAGCCTTTCCTTGAGGAGAGGCCATTTTTAGGGATGAATTCAACACTAGCTCTTTCATCAGTAAGGTACCCAAAATACACAAATGCAATACGACCACAAACTTTGGGAACAACCGAGTACATAGAAAAAATTTAATTTGCAGTGGCCCTTTTAAATAAGTTTTTTCCCCCTTGAAACTGTAAAGAGACACCCAATGATTTTTTAAAATTTTCTTTCCACAAGATTATTAATCAAGTAGAGATATACTAAGCCTAATCTACTAAAACTGTTGGTTTCATCCCTTCAAGTACCCAAACTAGCATTTTCCATTCTTAATGTTTAGTTCCATAGATACTAATTCATATTCATTAGTACATTTTCTTAAAAACTTACAACATTCTTCAGGATATAAAAACTAGCTGATACTACTCAGAGCATAAAAACTCCGTTATACACACACTATGCATTTTTAAATTGGCGCTTTCAAGTTCCTGACATTTCAGCTCACCAAAAATCGAGCAACCATCAACCTATCGTCAGCAAAAAAAGTTGAGCCAAGCTGGCAATTTAATCTCCAAGAAAATTCGCGGAGACAAAAGAGGCACCCAGTGATGTGCGTATAACAGAAAAGTACCCAATATACAATTTTCACAAAAGAAAATGTTTCATGATGTTTGCCTCAATTTGTGAATTTGCATTTTTTTCACTCATTTTATTTAGAAGTTGTTTTATACCCGAACGAATACAGTAGCAGGCTATGCCTATGAAGTTAAGCCTAACATAGATGAGGCTACCAGTTTTTTTTGTAAACAAACTGATCATTGCCATAGGCAAAAGAGAAATAAACCTCTTTTCTGTGCCACGCATGTTGGCATTTTATATGCATAGATGTTCGATTACATGTCAAAAAGTACAGTTTATTCATTTTAAAAGACGATTTATTGATACCCCAGAAACTTGCACAGTCAAAACAACAGTCCACTACGACAGAGGGTTTAATCTTTGGAATCATTACATTATTCAATTTTCTAGTAAAACGCAAAATTAGTAGTTAATGATATAAAAATGGAGATAGAGATACAGTAAGGAATTAATTTGAAGAACAATAATTCGTTGCAATTAGAATGATGGAATTTTTTACAACTATTTACCAGCCAGATTTGGAAACATTAGAAAATTTTCTCATGAAAATATTTCCACACCTGAAGAAGCTATCATTTAAACTCAAAGGGTACAACTAAAATTATTAAAATTTGCCTTAGTTTAATTTTGACCGGTGAGAATAGCCCTAATGTACTGAAAGCAGGACCAAAGTAGAAGAGAAGGGAGAGATACCAAAAAAAAAATTTTTTTTAAAAACAACTGTTTATGATGCCTACTCATTCTCTTTAATAATGCACGATTTGAAATTAAAAAAAAAAACTGAAAGAGATGACTTTTTAAAAATTTTGGAAACACTGGATTTCAAGAATAATACAACTTCAAATAATCAGGTATTGAATTTGCCAGTATCATGAACAAATCCTTATTTCTACATAGACTTGTTGTGAATAAGTTAAAAAAAGATGCATAACTATTCACTAAAGCTTTATTGAAAATGCCATAAGAAAACTTACTGATGCTCCAGGCATTCCAGGTTTTCGATGTAAGTTGGCTTTCTGCTTGGCCAAAAACTCTTCCAAGGGATACTGGAGATATTTTCCTACATAAGGTATGTACCTAAAAGAAAGCAATAAGTTGTTAGCATTTCGGTAATCATATTGACAATTTTGCAAAACAAAAATTACAACTTACGCAATCAAATAAAATAATGTAACAAAAATTGTGTAGTGGATGTATGTGAATATAATTCAACAAGCAGGATAAAAAAAATAATAAGTCTTTATTTCCAGACATGACACAGGATTGGAACAAAAAAAGCTGAACTTCATAAATAATTTAT
Source organism: Araneus ventricosus (assembly GCA_013235015.1). Classification (NCBI taxonomy): domain Eukaryota; kingdom Metazoa; phylum Arthropoda; class Arachnida; order Araneae; family Araneidae; genus Araneus; species Araneus ventricosus. Next base: position 135,431 of record BGPR01003171.1, on the reverse strand, counting down.
CGTACCAAACAAACACTAAAAATTAAAATAAGTATGATTAATTGAACAATAAATTTATACAAAAAGTGCTTGAGATATTAAAAATATTGTAGAATTATTACAAGTATAAAAGAAAATTAATGGATTAAAAATGAAATACGTAAAAAGTTTTGTTAAAATAAAAACTATGGTAAAAATTATCTCGCTACAAATGGTGCTAAATGGCTTTCGGCAGAATTATGCAATATCCTACGAATTCGAAACTCTTTCGCCTTACAGCCATATGCAAAATTTACACATGGCGAGCAGTTTTTGTTTGCATGAACCCCCCCCCACACACACACACACATCACATTAACAAAAATTTTAATGCAGATTTGCATCGATCCCATGAATAATTAAATTTGATGCCGAAAAAGCGGAAATCCGCGTTTCCGCGGAAATGTGACATGTCTGTATTTCACGAAGATGTTTCCAAAACTCTTAAGCACAGGTAATAAAACTAAACAGCAGTTGTCTAAATTCACAACCGAGATCACCAATAAATCTCTGATACAGAGCTCAAAAGTTTCTTACTCGCTCACCATCTTGCTTGCTGACCAAATTTCAACCGACTACTCTTGGTTTGAGAGCTTGCTTTTATACCTTTTAAACAGGGTGAAGTCATTACGTACAAAGTGATGTCATCTCTAAAAGGTTCATGAAGTTACTGGCTCCCAGTAGATTGAGGACGACAGTTCAGGATTTTTCTAGAAAATTTCTTTTGTCTCCAAGGTTCAACATGCCAGGGAAACAACTTTACAGCTTTATAACAATAACAAGACAAAGTTTTCAACTTTTCTCAATTACTTCAGGTAAGAAATTAACTATGTTAGCACATTATCTAAGATAGGCAACACAGAGATTACGAAAACTTGCACGAGTCTTGAAGTATTGCACCTCTTATCACTTTTTATTATTTTTTGTTTTTACCGCTACAGAGAGCATTTCCTCATTCTTTAAGATATTAAGTAATGATTTTAAAAGGCTCAGGAAATACAAAGAAACGGCAGAAGCTACACTGTAAAACTGAAGAATATTTCACAGAGTGAAAAAAAATTACAAATGATACAGTTTATGAAAATGAAAGATTTGAGCCTAAATGCATCTTGGGTTGCAATTTAAGGTGCTGTTCGGGAGAAAATGGAATTAATTATTCATTCTCAAACATAACCCCATCATACACAATGTAGACAGTTATACATTAAAAAATTTATAAATTTTTTTTTTTTTTTTTTTTTTTTTTTTTTTGTTGCTTCATGTATACTTGGCGTCGCTTGGATTGCATCTAAGATTTCAGCAGAGAGTGTTAGGGTTAACACACTCTCTAGTACCTTTTGATTTTTTTAAGGATTGTGCATTTTGATTCGTCAAAATGATTCAAATATTGATATTGGACAGGATTCAGGCCACAAAGGGTATAATTTTGATTTATAATCTTACCCTTGACAGAAAATCTTGTCTAATTTTGGAATCTTTATGGTGAGTGGTCTTCGATAAAGTTTACCATTCGATTCCTTATTCATTTCTTCCTTTTTGAACATTTTTTACTTTCGAAATGCATTTTTATATATTTTTATGTGTTTTAAATATTATCGCTTAAACCTTCTGTTGATGCAATCACTTGAGGCTGTTGCTTTTGTACGCTTAAAGATGTATTGTCATCGTTTTTGTCTAAATTTGCTGTTTTTTGTCTTTACTTTTTTCTTTCTTTTTGTTTGATTTTAATTTTTGTTTAGTTTATCTAATTTTATACACAATGTAGCTTATTATTGCGGTTTCTGTGGAGTTTACGGTACCCACTTACTTCGTTCCTCTTAGGATCGCCAACTCCTTTGCCGCCAAGAACGGCGATGAGAGAACATTTGTTTTGGATGCGTCTAGATGTTTTTAAAGAGTGCCAAGCGTGCATGCACACAAATTGATCTTTTCATTGGTGTTTTGCTTATCAGGCTATATTGCACCAGGTTTCGATTGGACTGCTTTGTTCAACTCTAAGATTTGATTGGTCGATAAATTCGAATTTGAATAAAACTTCGTTTGGAATTCTTTGGATTGAATATCGGTTCAGTACCATGTATGTTATTCTATGCGCTTCGTTTCTTAATGAATAAGCCAAGCTACAAGTAATCCGCTATGCTGAAAGCGAAGCCGCTGATGTTTTTTTAAGTTAAAAAATTTGCCCGGTACATGCTTAAAATGCCGCAGGCATTGTGTGCCCAATCTCTCGTTTTCAGGTGACGCACATGCAAGAGAGCAATAAAAATCGCACTGCACATCCAAAACAGTATTTGGTGACGGCACATGAAACTGCGCCAAGAAAAATTGGCGAGAAACGGGTGGGTACCGTAAACTCCATATTTGCTGTTATTGCTAATTGAAGAAGATTTATGGTCCAGATTTGACAAGATTAAACCAAGTTAATGACATCTTGAATTTACTTCATACACCAGTATAAAAATACCCTGTGAAATACCAGTCAAAATAAGATGTGTCTGTATGCAGCCTATGAAAAGCATTGAGTTTATTTATGTACGCTTTAATGCTGCTTGGAGTTGCATGCTGACTCATGTATTAGAACAAAAACACAACATTTTTAATACTTTTAATATGATTATATGATAAACAAAATAAGTATCGGCTGGTCCAAATAAAAATTTTTAGTCATTTCAGAGGAGCAAATAAAAAAATCACCCAAATTCACTCTTTTTTCCCAATCAAGTCACATTTAATAAAAATATTTATACACACATTTATCAATGTACTAAAAATGAATTTTAAAAAAAATTCAAATTTTTAGTATTTAATTTATAATTCAACATCACAAATATGATGAACTCGATACTTTTCTCAAATTCACTACCAGTTGGCTCCACTAATATAGAATTAAAATTCAATTAAATTGACAATTAAGTTCTGAAAATATGAAAATAGTGCGTTGTCATCGAGAATACACAAGTGAAAGTTTCAAAACTCTAGCACATCAACAAGTGAGTGAAAAGTCAATTACAAAATTCCAAAGGATGAAAAACACCCTATGCATTCAACACATCACAAAAAAACAAATATTATAATTGCCAATTCCATTTATGACCTTGAATTTTTTTTTAAAAACTGTCTAAATGTAGGAATATATAATACTGAAACCTAAAATGTAGACATTCCAAGGGGGTGAACAACAATGAAAAACAGTATATATCATATTGGATATAAAAAAAATTTAAGCGATTACAAACCTACACAAATTTCAACACGCTTATGCTTTCATTCTGAACTAACTGATCATCATATTTGTATATAAAAGGGGTAAATTTAAAAATATCTTTGAAGCAAAATTTTTTATTAAACTGCACCATTAAAAGCCACGGAATTCAAATTACTCTCAGTAATTTATACATGCAGAAACTGTGGCAACTTGGCTATTTTAGTCCCGAGAGAGGGAAAAACAAAACTGTCATACCCACCCCAAAATGATTCACTTCCAGATTCCTACTGACCCTCCCCCCGAGTGGGTGTAGATTTTGATCTGGCTCTAGGCCATTTTATATAGTTATGTCGTAGTGGTGTGTGTTAATAAATCATAAAAGACAAACTGGATATCATCAATGAATTGGAATTTAAAACCACACACACGAGAAACCATTAGAGAAACAAACACCGAACTTCCACAAAACAAACTATAACATACTGGGTATACTGAACATAGTTGCTATATATAGTATATATCGGGGGTGATTGTGGCTTCATGAAAAAATACCCGAAATTTTAGTAGGAAAATTATGTGTAGGGAACAGATATGCATTCATTCATTACGGTGCAGATTCAACTTTTGATTGCTATTTTTAATCATGCTTTTTTCACATAAGAAATTGATTTAATCCATTTTGTCTTTGTTCATGAGTTTTCAATAACATTATATAACATACATGAAAAGAAACCATCAAAATTGATAACAAAACAATATTAAAAATATAATAACATTTTATACGAATACCATTAATGAATATTTATATAAATTCTTATGGGACCATTCTTACGCGAGGTAGTTACTCTTAGTTATGGTATGGCATTTGCTAAAAAATTCATTTGAATTGACTCAGTATAATCCAAAGTAAATTTTCCGTAGTATGGATTATAATTTGTGTAGTCCTTAGTAGAAGCCGAAATTGCATAGAAACTACGGAGAATCCGTAGTAGTTTGAGTCTTTGGCACTCTTGAGTTTTAAAAAATAGATTTATCAGAAAATACCGGAATTCCAGTATTAAGGATGAAGAAAATACCGGATTTCCGGTATAATGCAGGAACACAATCACCCCTGACATATATTACTATGAACTAAAATCTCAGATAAAACCAATTAAAAATACTGTGCACTAAAAATAGTAAAACCAGGAATTCCATACGACTTTTTAAAAAACAAATAAATAATAAAAGGTGGTCTTCAGTTTCCCTCAAGTGAGGCCCTTAGATGTGCAACTAACAGTTCCCGTTCTTTTTTGCTAAAGATACAATTTCTGCAGGTGCCACCAACCATCTGCCCAGAACTATGTCACACTGACTCATGATACAAACGGTGGCACTTACTTTCATAAATGCAATATTGCACTTTACAATGCAATCTAAACATAATACAAATTTTCTACTGTTAACAAAATTATTGAATGTTATACAGTAATAATGTTCCATCGTTTAAATGCGACTACTGTACAGAGTAACAAGACATGACAAAGTTGTAAAAGAAATTTCCATCATTGTCTCTAAAAAGTCACATTAAACTCTCTCATATGTAAAGTATCAAGCAAGGTAGTTTTAATTATGAAATGCAATAATTCAGATAATTGTACACTATTTAAAATGTTTCTTTTCTTGTGGTACCAGCAAAATATTTTAATGAAACGGAGGAAAAACTGCAGGTCAGTTGAAATTTCTTTGATGTGTTCAATCATGATGTTTCAAATAAGTTTACAGGAACAGCAATAAATTGTAAGATGTTATGTCTGTTAAGATCTAATGATCAAGATCAACAATGTTTGATTCACACAATACAAATTCAGATTTTCTTTTTAAAAAATATACATCGTTGTATATCTTTTTCCACACATTTTTATTGCCTACAGAATGTTGATTTTTAGAATCATCTTTTAGGTTTTGAAAATTATGGTCATTTTTTACCATTTATTGACAAAAAAAAAAAAAAAAAAAAAAATATTACTACTTCAATACTGAAACTAAAGAATAAAAAGTTGATTTTTATAATATCTAAAAATGATCTTTTGGAATATGTTCAGTAGATGAGTCTTTATCCCCTTAAGGATCTCATTTTCATTATCTCAGAAGGCATAGAATATTTGAGACATTTATGGATTCTATTTGGGTCAAATTATAAACTTAATTAATGATTAAATTTTAGTTTAAAAACCTAAAAATGCCATAATTCAATGCACGTCAATACGGCGGGCGCAAGACTTAAGCGGTTAATGAAAGAGGGAAAAAAATGCAGGTCAACTTTAAATTTTTTTTATATGTTTCACATATTTCAAATAAGTTTACAGGAGCAGCAATAAATTGCTAGATGTTACGTCTCAAAAAATCTGATGACAAAGAAAAACAATGTTTGATTCATACACACATTCCTTAAAAAAAATATTGTTGCATATGTTTTTCAAACATTTTACAAGCATATTCTTAGCATCTTTCAGGTTTTGGAAATAATGGTCATTTATTGGCAAAAAACATACACTATTCCAACATTGAAACTAAAGAACAGAAAAGAAAAGGCTGATTTCTTTTTATATCTAAAAATAATTTATTGGAATGTTTAGTTTTGACTTTTCAGTTTTCATAACATTTTTTCTTCAAAAAAAATTCTCGTTTGACTGACACTGTAACAACACCTGTATACTCATATTCAATATAGAATTAGATTTTCATTTCTCCTTTTGTTATATCTCAGAAATGAAAATTTGATGAATGCAAGCAAAATGCATACAAAATAAAATTCAAACTCGTGTGTAGCACTCACTTCATTTTGATGACCAGGTCGTGAACCTGGCGCTCGTTGAAAGCGACGATCACAAAAAGCTTCTGAATATGCATCTTTATAATGGCTTTTCCTATGAGGGTGGCTCCGAAGAATGTCCAGAAAGGAACTAAGAAGTGGCCACAGGTGATGCCGGCCAGGTCAAACAAGGGGTTTGGAATCTGGAAGAAAAGAAGTGAATCATGACATACCACAAAGTGCTGGAACATTCAATTTTCACTACAAGAATGAGGATACTTCCATTAAAAAGGAATTATTTATTTATTAAATTTCCCTTTAACACCTTTAGTTTAAGACATTTACAGGGAAATTATATTTATGTCAATCTATACAAGGGCATTTTTAACTATGGCTCCCAACGCCAAGAGGCATTAGCATACAGAAATTTTAATATCAAGCACTTTTGTCATATTCAAAGAGGCTGTCAGCAAAATGGTTTGAAAACCCATCTTGATTTCAAATACTTTATTACAATCTTACAAAAATAACACATTTAATCAAATTTCCTTTTGTTTATCATTAGTTGAAGCTTCTTTGTCCTTTTTTATTTGAACATGTAGTGCATGGGATATCCTAGCATTTAAAATGACTCTGAAAGTTGAAACATTTAGTAACTTTTAATAACTTTAATTTTTGTAACAGAAGCCCTAATCTATACTGAAGAAAACTAAGAAAGTGAAAACAACACAATCCAACTATATAATAAATTTAATTATATCAGAATATAAACATTTAAAATTTAAAAAAAAAACAATTTTGATTAAATAATATAACTGAGAACTAACATTTTGTAATAATTAAAACCAATTAACAAAATACAGTATAATAATTGTCAAATAAAACAAAAAAAAATCAAAAGCAACATTATGTTTCACAAATAACTATTTCCAAACATTTAAATATACTCACGGATGCACATGCCAGAATGCCAAAAAAACCAACTCGTTCAACGAGATTCTGTATAGTTAATTTGGCTCTGTCATAGAATGACTGAAAAGGAAAAAGAAAAAAATATTATAAAAAGCGAGATGAATAAAAAATATAACATAATGAATTGCAGCTGATAAAGACACATTAATTTTTACAGTAGCATGAATAAGTCTTGTCCTTCATTTATTTAAATTCTCTTAAAAAGATTAAGTGCAATGATATTATATAAATTCTCATGTAGGTCTGAAATTTTGCATTATTTCTGACTTGACACCAAGGAAATCCATCTCTGCTAAATTTAATTAATGTTTCACCTTTTAAAACAGTAAAATTGTTCAAATTGTTAAGCAAACATACTTCCAAGTCCTTGACTCAACAAAAAATAGTTTAAATCAAGATATAACACTGCTTTCACAAAATTGAAAAAATATGTTTATTTACAAATGCATTAACCGTGAATTTTATATCCAACCAATTAGACTTGATACCAAGGAAAGATTTCAGAAGAAAAAAAATGTAGAGAATTTCTTGATATAAAAATAGGAAAATTCAAATACATGGTTAGCTTGGTTTAGTTTAGTTATATTAACGTCCCGTTTTGAAGCAACACGAGGGCTATTTTGGGACAGACCTCGTAATTTTGAACAGAGGTCAGATGATGAGGACGACACCCGAGCTGGCACCTCCTCTCCAGACTTCCACGCCATACCAACGGGAGGACGTTTGGCCACTATCAAATAGATGGGGTTGACAATACGAAAAGAAGAATGCATTAACTTAATTGAAAATTAAATCCAAAATGCACATTAATTGCATAGTGAATTCAATTTGCAAGAGAGCCAGGAAATGAAATTCAGCAGATGCCTTATAACTTCAGTCAAGATATCAGTAGCACTGCTTCAAACTTTGCAACTATAACTTAATTAAATCCAAATGGCAAGAATGCATCGTTCAGCATTATTATTTACAAGAAAGCACTTTTTTCATTCAGGTGTCGGAGAAGTATGATCGATTCTGGTTAATTTCCTAAAAGTGAAACTAAATAGAAACCGATTCAAACAAGAATATGCTGTATTTAGCCAAGATTTTACTGTATACATAAGCAAACAGAAATTCAAGTTACTTGTTCTCCTGGTTTGTTTCTCTTCAGTTGCAACAGCTCTTCCAGATCTTCATCGTCGGGATCTTGGCCAGATAGTCTTGCTGTAAAAAGATTTAATATAGATAAATGATAGTGCATCGTCTTTCACAAAATTTATGCCGAAATGCATATAGACAGCAACACAGATTCAGTGGCAAATTGAAAAGGGAACCGTACCTGCTTTTGCCATGAAATAAGGAGGTAACTCCCCAAGGGCAGTGCCAAGACCCTAAAACAAACAATTTACGTATCAACCGAATGATTATTTTGAAATTATACCTAAAGGAAGAAAAGAAATTTTAAAAATTCATATAAAAAGGTATGACACAGGAATTTTACTGTAAAATATCAAAACAACTATTAACCAATTAATTTTTTTAAATGATTGAAATTAAGTTTTTACAATAGTCATTTTGACACCTAAAGATATGAAGAATTTTAAATCAGAAAATTTATTAAATATTTCAGTATTCATTATATAAGAAAAATTCAATTTTCGATGTATAGCAATACAATTAGAAGATCAGTCTGCTCAGATTAGAAGTCTGTTAGTAAATTGACAGCAGAAATACTGTTTGAACAATCATTTATGAAATTTTCATATGATAAGTATTCAGTTCATTGTGCATAAAATTTTGGGTTTAGCTTTATATTCAGGTTTTGTAATAATGAAAAAAAGAGAAATCTACTACATTTCTCAATTTCTATGTTATAGAACATAATTAGTTAATACCGTACAAAACAGATAGCCTTTAAAGTTTCCAACAAAAGCTGTTCCAAGAAGTCTTTGACTATATAATTCTGAAATCAGATGATCTAATTTTAATACGCAGGGAGTGCCTAATAATAATGGTTATGATTAAAAACGTGAATTTATTCATAATATAAATCATGAATATATTTATTATTAGTAGAGGCAATCTTTAGAAATTAAAATCTAGGCACAAGCAAGTCATAGTGTGTCACTACTTTTAATAAAAAAACTTTTATGCTGTAATGCCTAAAAGCCATTTTATATAATACTAGCAGTATACGCATGGCGTTGCCAGTGTAATTAGAACTTCAAGAAATTTACGACTGCGTCCAGAGAAGGAAGGGAATAAATCACGGCTGTTTTATTTTCTGCCAGATGGCGTAGCCAAGGCGAAAAAGTGCAAAACGGATTGCTTCTTCACTTTCGAGATTCAAGAAAAATTCTCTGATCCCATCTACAAATAAATTAATCTAAAATCAAAGAAATAAAATATTTTAACCGTTCTTGTTTTAAATCAGAGAAAAATAATTGATTTACTACCAAAAAAAATTTTGAAAATGACATCTTTATTAGAACATCGGACGCAAGAGTTTTAAGAATTCCAGAAAATTTTATTCTTGAAAAGTGACTATTTTTTTAAACAAAACTCAAAATTCAGTATATTACGTTAGAAATTCAAAACTAACTTCATTAGAACGGAAATCGCGTTCTCTTTCCGATGGTGTATCTATTTTTGTCGTACAATTATTCGAAACCATTCTATTGAGAAATTAGTGCAAAAAATCTACCAAACAACACAAAACATTAAATAAAATATTTTCTAGATCAAATTTTAAAATTTCGGCTTCGAGGTGCATTCAGTCACCATTACGACTACCTGTGTGCCAAATTTCATAGCTGTAAGTGCGAGAGATTCGTCTGGACATCACAGACACACACACTTATACACAAACACTGCCTTTTATATATAAGTATAGATATTCCCAATAAAATAAATCATCTTGATATAATTTAAGTTTACAAAGCATGGTATGTGTAACCATTTGAAAATGAATAAATGAGCAACATTAGGATAGAGTACCATTATTTACAACACATTACATTTACTGGAGGTTCAATTTCACTAAAATAGGTAATGAACTCTAGTTTTCAGACTGTGATGATACCTCTAACACACTGAATGGCAAAACAGTTGGCCAAGTCAGTTAAGAGGTATAACACCGCCGATTAATCACTTATTCTTTGTCTTAACCACTTAACAGTTTCTTTTTTTCTGCCATATTGTGTCCAAAAATAAGCACATTTTTATAAGCAATTTTGTATTCAAATTGATTTTATAAATTCAAATCATCAGTCAAAACAGTTACAAGTATTGATTTTATTAATTTTTGATCATTTTTAATTGCAGAGTAAAAAGGACCTAAAAACTAGTTTACCTAACCTAACCTAAAAACTGGTTTACACTTGTTTTGCCATCTAACATTAATTAGACTGCTGCAGCCATTTACTAGAAACATTGCAAAGTAAAGGAAGTGAAAAAGCCAGAAAACCATTGGATTGGTGTTGCCCCGAGCAGTGTTCGGGCAAATCGGGGAAGTCCCCTTTTGCAGTGCCAGAACTGTTAAGTTGTTAAGGGAGTAAAATAAAGAGAGAAAACTTTAAAATCACACTATAAGTTATTACGGTACTTTTCCGTTAGCCGGGCGCAAATGTCGGCAATTGTGAACCAAACGCGAGCCAAGTCGCCAAGAGAATGGTTGTAAGAAATATGGCAATTTTTCGCTTGCGCCCGGCTAACGGAAAAGTACTGGTTAAGTGGTTAAGGGAGTAAAATAAAGAGAGAAAACTTTAAAATCACACTATAAGTAATTACTTTGAAAAGAAACTAAAAGCCACAGTTCAAGTACCAAGAGGAAGAAATCAGACACTTTGCAGTCAGCAAGTGTACAAAACACAGAGGCCATCAAAAGCTGCTATACTGCCGATCCTACTGGTGTAGTAATACCAGAACTGTTGTAATGGAATGTACTGTAACCGATGTAACACAATATTAGTATGCCATCTACAGATTTGATATGTTAGATCAGTGTCCCATTTTGAAGCTATAAAAGAACGATTTTTACAATTCTGAACTGTGGTCAGATGATGAAGAGAGCATCTGGACCGGCAACCCAATCTCTAAACTTCCACAACACACCCAGGTGAGGATGCTGCAGCCATGACGTCAGATTTAACATGCATTAGGCCCATATACATAATAGATCTTGGGCAGGAACCGAGATCCTCTAATCACAAACCTTAGACTCTACCAATGGATTGGCAAAGCCCTTCTGTCTGCTACAGGTGGCAGGACCTACTTCATGAACGGCAGCAACAGATTGCATGAACTGTTCACACTCCAATATCAAAAAGTAATGGCCCTATTTGTAAGGTATATTTTGAAGACGCTAAGTTGGAAAAATGAGAAAACTGCAAACCATCAGGAAGGAATGGGAATCAATCATCAGGAATTTTACAAATACTTCATTCAATTAACCGTGATACTCTCAATTAGTAATTGGAATGTTACGATTACTGAAATCGTATTTGCAAAAGCTTACCTTATTTTAATAACTGATGTTTCATTAAAACCCTTAAAGGTCCGAATTTTAAAATGTTTTTTTGACTTTCATATCTTGAATAAAACACGGGAAAAATCTTTAAAAATCCTATTTTGTTTTAAGTATGGTTTATGGCTAAAAAATAGCTTGAACCCTTTAACAAGACTGGGCTTTAATTAGAAAAAAAAATCTCCTTGATAAAATTTTATGAAGTCAACACAGAGATTTTTAAGAGCTAATAATATGGACAAGGGATTTTCTTCAAAATTATAGAATAAAATATGGTAGTCTCAAGCGTACAAAGCTAAAAAGATTCAACCTCAAGTGAAAATCATCCATTCATTTTTATCACCACTCAGGATGCCATCTATATGTTGTAAATTGATTTAATAACATTTTCAACAGGGCTTCAATAGGCACTGGAGCTTCAGTCTTTTTCTCAAGAATTTTTTAGAGGCCAAAATTGGGTATGTTGTTTAAAGGCAACACTGAGCTTTTAAGGGTTAAAATTATCAATCTGATATCTCTTTTCAAAAATAAAATAAAAAGGGCAAAATGCCAAATCAGCCAAACTTCTACTTCATCCTTTTTCAAATACCTTTTTTGAGCAAATATTTTAGGAGAAGAAAAGAAAAATGTGTAGCATACCTAAACAAAGCAAGTTTTTTTTCTTTATTGGTTTAAATACCAAATAGTCACAATCATTTTTCTTAAAAATAATTAAAAAGTGGACTATTTAAATATTACCTAAAAGCTGGACCCCCCCCCCCCCACACACACACACACTTTTTTGTAAAAGAAAATTATACAGTTAATAATGTAAAAACCAAAATGGGAATCCACTTTTTAATTTGCATGCCCACATTATGAAAATAAGATCTGATCAAATAGGCTAAACATAACCAGAAAATATTAGATGGAATTAAAACAACTTTTAAAAAATATTAAAAAGTAAAAATTTAAGAATGAGTAATGGGAAAACTCACCCACATAAATGCTTCTAACCTCACTTTGCTCATGATGGCTAAAATTGTTATTATCTTATTGCTAGAATCGCCTTCTGGACAAATGATTCTAAAAAAAATATACAAATTCTTGTTAACTCTCTTTTAAAGAAAACACACTGAAATATCAGTTATTTCACATGGGGAACCTGTGTTGCTCTTAAAAAATCATGCACTGAAAACCTTTTAAAAGTCAAATATATTTAAATGACAGTGTATTTAAACTGGATATCATTTCATTTAATAAAGTCGACGAAGTTTAAGGAAATAGCAAATTCAAATTTTAAAAAAATAAATAAATCACAGTTAGTGAGAATCTAAGCAATAAAATAAACATTTAGGAATAAAAGAATTTGAAACTAACAAATATAAAGACAGCAAAAATTTTTCATCAGGGAATAACTTGCTACTATTTGGATACAAACATCCAAAACAGAAACAACCAACATTTTATGGATTTCAATTTCATTACTGTAATCTGCATCTAAATAAGTGCAATTTGCTGTGTGAAATTGAATAATTGCAACTCTTGCTCATCAGGCTACTGAAGATGCATTCATTAATTTTGGAAAAATGTAGCATTAAGATTTTCTGCAATATTTCATGAAAGCATCTATATTTCAAAGTGTGAACTTTATAATCAATTTTCTTACATCATTATTTCCAGAACAGTTGAAGATGCGAAATTTCTTTTCAATATTAGAATATTTTCAAAATTATGAAGAATTGAAAAGAAGTCGATTAGCTTTCAAATGACATTAGCATGTAATCAAAATATATATGTTGGAGAAACAAGTATAAAATGGAGCTTAGATCATTCAAAGCTTGAAGGGACCAAAAAAATTTGCTTTATCCACGAAATTTGAAAGAAAAGCTGGGTCTAAAATAGACTCAAGAGAAGACAACACTTTTTAAACTAAAAATGGCAGCATTTAACAATTTCAACAAATAATGCATAATAATTAACAAACTAATTTTAATAATTCAGTTATAATAATTATAACAATTAAATAGCATATGTAACTTGTAATAAATCCTAAAAAGATTATTATGATAACTCTCAAATGTTAAAAATTTTATCTTCTAATGAAGTACTCTCTAAATAACAAATGTTTACAAGAAAACCAAGAATGAATGTTGGTCATAACACTGATTACAAGAAAACCAAGAATGAATGTTGGTCATAACACTGATTACAAGAAAACCGAGAATGAATATTGGTCATAACACTGATTACAAGAAAACCGAGAATGAATATTGGTCATAACACTGGATTACAAGAAAATTGAATACTCACTCATCAGGATAAGGAGGTTGGGGGAAATCGAGACTG
>BGPR01003171.1:93794-121210 GCA_013235015.1 Araneus ventricosus | reverse complement strand
GGGGGGTTACTCTAGATTAGTAAGTCTCTTTCTTTTCCTTTATTTATTTACCCTCCAAATATCGGCAAATGTTGATTTCGATTACGTAATATCACGTGCGGAAGAATTGGATGCGCGCGTATTGCGCAATAACCCTAGCAATCTTCTAAAAGATAATTAGGTTTGATATTCAATCTTGGGATTTGTTTATGATCACTTAAAAGAGTTTTATTATACTTTCTGAGTAGAATATTTTTCAGTTTCGTCGGCTATTTTTATATGTTTATATTTTACTATCTATATATTTACGATAAAAATTCGGCTACAGATCATATTTTTTTTAAAATCAACAATGTTAAATTAAAATCTTCATAATATATTTTGTAAATACAATGTTACGGAAGATACAGAAGTATTTTTAAAAAATATATTTAATGCACATTTCAAAATGAAAAAAAAAACAAATTATTTGGCCTTAAAAAATCAATAAAAAAAAAAGGCTACAATCTACCCCCTTCCCATTTTTCCTGTCACACTCAACTATCCGGACTTTTCAGGTATCCGGAAATCGGAGTTTCTTGAGCATGCCGGTTAATTGAGCTTTTACTGTATAACATCTGACATAAAAATAAAAACTAACACACATCATATTTTTGAGATCTTTTTTAAGTAATGAACATGAAATTTTGAGTATTTCTTTTACCAATGCTATTATAATGCTTTTTGCCTATTTATCACATTTCTTTTGTAATTAAACCCCAACACTTGTTTTTGAAAATACACACAATTCAAAGACATAAAATTAAAACCAAATAAGAATGCTGTCTTCCAAAACAGGATGGTTACTTCAATCTCAATGCTTTACATTGGCACTTGCTCCTTAATAACCAACTCCTTAAACTGACCAACAAAAAATATCAATTATAACAAATTTATACTCAAAACAAAGTTGCATCATAAATTAATACAGATGACACCATTAAGCTTGTAATTATATGCCACTATAGCACAAGCCAAGAAGACAGAGGCATTTCCAATCTTTCCATATTAAGTCCACAATAATATTTGAAAGAAAGTACAGCAGAATCTCCCTACAGCGAATTTCTCCCTATAACGAAGTAGACGTTTTCAGACATTTATCTTTTCGATTTTTGCCATTTTTAAAGAATGTTGCTAATTTCTGTGCAAACAAATCGCTCACACGTGCAACCACTCGCATTGTTCATTCCAGCAATAACGTCTCCTAACAAATACGCTAGCTTTTAAAGGAGACTAATGTTTCGGAGGAAAAAAAATCAAACAAAGATTCCCAATTTTGTTATGTGCCAACATGACTGGTGAGGAAAAGTCAAAGATGCTTGTTTTTGGAAAAAGTAAATCTCCAAGGTGCTTCAAATGAATAAAATATTTAGAAGTTAAATACGAATTCAACAAAAAATCGTGGATGACGTCTGAAATTTTTGACAAATGGTTGAAAGCATTGGACAAGCAAATGGGACAACAACTCCGTAAAATTGCTTAATTAATCAACAATTATCCAATTCATTCAGAAGATTGTGGAGAAAAGCTAAAAAATGTTAGTATCATTTTCTTTCCTCCTAACTACACAAAAATTTGCAGCCCCTGGATCACGGAATAATTAAAAATTTAAAAATGCAATATAGGAAAAGAATCTTGAAAGAAATGATCAGTGCAACTGGAAAAAATGAAACAGTTCAAGAAAACATCAATCTTCAAAAAGCAATTGCAGAACTTTATAAAGTATGGAAATTTGATGCAACTGCTAAAACAATTCGTAATTGCTTTAAAAGAGGAGGCTTCAGTAATCAGACAGATGACAGTGATTCCGACGATGAAGATGCGACCTTGGCCGACTTGAAAGAAAAATGGAAAACAGTAGGAGGGAATGGAAGAATAACAGATGATGCAACTCTCTCCGACATTTTAGAAGTGGACGCAGAACTGTTAAATGCTTCATATCCTACAGATGAAGAGATTTTGAAAAGTTTAATGGACAATAATAAAGGACAGGAAAATGACAGTTATTCCGAAAATGAAGACGTGATACAGCCAAAACCACATAGGACTGAAATGCTACAATCATTCGAAACCATTAAAAGAGGTTTGCAAATGGAAGAAAATGTGCCCGACTCTCTTTTCAGCTCACTCATAAAATGCGAAAATTTTTATGAAAATTTAACATCACGAAATCCAAAGCAATGTAAAATAACGGAATTTTTCAAGTAAAGTAAACGTAAATACATGCTAGTACATATTATTCTCTAAATTGGTGAATTGTCTTCACTTTTGAGCATTTTATTTACACAATAAAAATTACTATAATTTCAACAAATTTATAATATATATTACTTCATTTTTAATTGAAAGTCATAATTAAATATTTTTGAATTTATCGCACCTAATAAAAGGTTTGTAACATTTACTTAAATAACTGTAAAAATCTCTAATCTCCGTATAACGAAATTTTCTCTATAGCGAATTTTTCAACTGGAACCAAGCGATTTCGTTATAGGGAGACTCCACTGTATATACAAAATAAGATCTCATACTGAAAGGAAACATGTTTTCTTTCAAAACCGACATGAATGAAAAGAGTTTTAGTTTCCCTATAATAGAAAGCAACATTTCTCAAACAATTCACTTTTAATGTTTATAAATTATGATGCCTCAGTTAGCAATATTAATAATATCTTAAAACTCTGCAAAGCATCACTTTTTGTTATTAACCCTTTAAAAGGCCATTTTTTTTTCTAGTAGTGGTATAATAAGATAACTTTGATATTGAGATTAATTTAAGAAAGGAAATTCATTTAGCTTATTAGATGACATTTTTTTGTTAATTACCAAGTCAGGACACTTTGTTGAGGTTTGAGACCAGAAATTGGAACATCCAGGTTTATGTTTCATCAAAAAATCTGGCGAGAACTTGCGCCAACCTTAAAAAATTGATGAATTTGGTGGGAAGCATATTCCCACGGCCTTAGAAAGGGTTAAAATGTTGTTTTTGAGATGAGACATGCTTCCTGTCCCCCCACTGACTCTCAGTCAAATCAATTTGACAATATGAATGTAGTATATGAAGAGACAAATCAATGAAATGCTTTAGAAAAATTTGCATTTTAATCCTATATTTTATAACTATATACAGACTTAAATCAGTAATGCTATTACATCCATTTTTTTTCTTCCCAATGCCAAAATAGTCTACTAATATTTTAATTGGTTAAGTTTCCCTCTATCCCCCCCCCTCCCCATTTAAGACTTACAGAAAAGACACCTCACGGTTATATTAACATTGAAACTGACTTTGTTACAAATTGATACATTCCACTAAAATGTTGAATAGATTAACTGCATGGACCTGAATTCGAAAATTTTGTACTTAGAAGCACTGTCAGGCGAAGATAATTAAATGAAACAGTGGTGTTTTAAAATTAAGTATTAATTATCTAAAAAAAGACACAGTTTTAAAGAACAAACTTTTAAAAAGTTATATTAAAGTTATTATATGACAGATTATATAAAAAACAAGGAATTATGCAAAAAAATAATAAACTTACTAAGTAAAGCACAAATGTATGAAGACCAGTACCTAACCCTACTGAGGACAAAACACCAAGGCCTATCCAGTAGGCACACCTTAAAATTTCTTTCTCTACACGAACAACATACTGAAAAAGAAGGGAGATTTTTAAAAACATTTCAGATTTACTTTTTAAACAGCTAGCATATGAACTCGTGAACAATGGATCGAGAATGAATAATTTTTAATTACATAGTATATTCGATTTGCACTTCATAGTTTCCGATGTTAAAGAATAATAAAATAAATAAAAATGTATTTTATTATTATGTGTTACCATGTTAAGGCGTATGCAATATATTTTATCATTTATAGTGCTTAAATTTTATACTGTGTAACCTTCTATGAAGAATGCTACAATTTAATTCTCAATATGTATATATGAAAGTGCACTCCAACATGTGAAGTACGTCAAATGAAATCCATTCAAATAAAAAAAGTTTTAAAAAATTATCCTAAAATATTTATTACATTTATTTCGTCTAACCGTCTAAGCTGCTAATTATTTTATTCCGATACGTTCAAAACTGAGGAATGAGGTTTCAAATAGGATAAATAATAGTATAAATCGTGCTTTTTGACAAATAATAATGAATCTTTATAATCTTTACTCGGAGAATTTTCATGAAAACATATCAATAAGTATGAATCGGACTTTGGAAAAGAACACAGGAAATGGGAAAAGTCGTCTCAGTCACTTGATGGACTAAATTAAAAGCTTCAAAAGCAAAAACTAATATAGAACGTTTTCATTTTTATCTCAATTCAAGAAAAGTATTTGCTCCTTTTAAAAGATTAAAGTTTAAACCCAATTCTATTCATTTCAAAAGATTTGTTAGAATTTAACACCAATGATTTAAAATAAAGCTCATACACAAAATTTTCAAATATGAAGGCCAACACATCTTGGAAGCTAGTAAAGTTAAATTATGGGCTCCTTGATTGTGATTAATATTTGAAACAAAAATTTATTTTCAATTGTGACAGAATCTCTTTTTACTCAATAAATCTACATATTTTACAAAACTTCTTCAAGTACTAATTTTTAAAGCACCCAATATTTGAAATTCACATTAAGATGATTAACTTATTTTTGTATAGACCACAAGTAGCTTAAATGAAGAAACCATTATATAAAACTTAACAAAATTTCAAAATGTAAATTTTGTCCAAGGTAGACAAGTATTTTAGGCTAGAAATTACCAATAGAATAAAATATAAGAACAGAAATACAATAAATCCCTAAAAGCATTCTTTTCATAATCGAGGTATTTAAAAAACTGCAAAAAGTGATTCGCTAAAGGCACTTTGCTATCATGTCTATAAGCCAAGAATTTTACAATAAATAAATAATATTAAAAATAAAGGGGGAAAATTACCTTTTGATGAGGGCCTTCAAAATGATAAAAAATTACAGTAATGGCAATGACAAGTAGACTAGTTAAAACAAGCTTTTGGTGCTTTAGAAGCCTGAAAAGAAAACAATGTATACTTCAATAAATAAAACTAAAAATTAATTTAATTACAAAAACTTATTCATTCAAAATATATCATAAAGCCATAATGCAAAATTGAATTGAACTTCATTTAAACATAAATATAGTCTTATCAGTCTTAAGAATTGTTTTCAGACAGTCTATACTGTTTATTTGAGCTTTTCCTAAATAATAAAAATATTAAATGACTTCAGTTTCAAAATAAAAAAGATACGACTGTTTTCGCTAATCACCATATAAATAGATTAATGACCAATGAAATGTTTCTTTCCAATGAAAGGTAAGTGAATACACTTTTAAGCTGAATTGGGAAACAAGAACAGTATAAAATAAGCAGAAAGAGTTCTAATGCAGCTTGATATTTTAACTGTTAAATATGCAATTAAATCTTCTTGAATAAGTTAATGCAAAATTTTGTTGTTTGTTGTGGGTTTTATGGCACAACAGCCATGTTAGGCTATACTGCGCCAGACAATGGTAAATAAAAACATCTAAAATGTGTATCCGAGTTAATCGCAAAGCTAATAGGCTGTACTCCTGTTACTGGCGGTTGAAATCTAGAAGTTGTTACACACTCTTAAAACGCTGCCAAACTGCCAAAGCAAGACGTTGACCGCTGCATATCATTGGAGCCAAGTCGCCAAAGCTATATGCAGGTATTACCTGTATTAGCTTTGGCGACTTGGCCCCATTTTAAGAGTGTGTACCAACTTCTAGATTTCAACCCTACTGGCGATTTAATTTGAATCTATTTTGCAACCGATTTTGAAGCTGCACAAAATCTGTCTGGGAATGGAGTTTATAACTTTGAACTGTGGTCAGATACCGATACCTTTATTCTCCAAACTAACCACACCCATGCAAGGAGATTTTGCTCATGACAGTGCAGTCTAATGTGCAACAATACTATCCTACCAAACTACTACATGGATAGTTGATGGAATCGAATCTGGAATCCACAATTCTTCTAACCCGGGTTGAAACACTACCATCAGGACACTGCAGCTTCTTATAAATATTTAAGCATTTCAATTATTGATAAGTTAAATTATTTGCTTGGTTTTAGTTTCTCTCTCACATACTAAGTATACAAAATGAAAAAATTGCAATTGTCAAAAAATTCAATCCCAAGATTTTGATGAATCTTCATATTTTCATTCATTTTTTATTTGGTGGCCGGACAAGATTCAGACCACAGGAAGGAATAAATTTTGACTTTTTGTCGTTCCTTTCCACAGAAAATCTTGTTCCTTTTTGAACTAAAAATGGCGTGTGGTTTCTGATGAGTGAGCCATTTTAGTTCCTTTTCATTTTGAATAATTTCTTAACAAATTGTTCTAAGTATTGGTAAATTTTGGTTTTTCTATAGTTCTTGTTGTATTTTTTTTTAAATTTCTGTTGAAGCAATTACTTTTTGCTGCTGCGTTTGCAAGCAAAAAGGCTTGTTTTCATTATTTTTCATTTTATCATGTTTTCTTTTAATTTATTTTCTTTTAATTTAAATTTCTATTATCCATATTTTAGAGCTTCCCAAGTTCAAAAAACCATTTTGGAAATTATGCTTGTCTACCTGTGAACCTAACTCAAAACATGAATGAGAAAGACAAATAAAATTTAGTATCTTGTCTTGACCACAAATTTGTAAAACTGCATCAAATTTTGGGCCTAATCGGTTGAACAGAAGTGGTAAAAAATGCATACTTAAATCGCTACCTGCACCACGCAGCTTAACACAAAAGATTCCACACATATAAATATGTATGAGAAAGTGAAGGGGAGAACATTACCGCTAGTTATATAGTATTGAAAATATTTTACACATGATTCCACATGACAAGTCACAAAGTTCAGATCTGACAAATAAGGTTAGACAAATAAGCTTCAAATCTGACAAAGTTGGTTGCAATACACAAAAAGAACATTTGGAAGTTACCTATAACGCTTTGAAATAGCTGCATCTAATTTTGACAAAATATAACGAAATCTTTAATTGAAACAAAATCCATAATGTGGTCAATTAGGATTCTATAAATGAAAAGCATGTTCATAACCACTGTTAATCAACATTCTTATTAGGGTTTTTACTTTGTGTGTTTAGCATTTTGAGGCCAGGGCATAGCTCAATTATTGTGCCCCTTTTGCCACACTTGGTTTTATAAATAGAAACAAAAGGACTATTTTGTCTTCAAAGCATCCCTCCCCCACAAACCACCAAAAATTCCATCTGTGGCATGCATACTTCCTTGGTGCATTATTATTATACAAAAAATGTTTCAAAAAACAGCAAATTTAGAGACCAATTAAGTTTCTAAAAAAGCACAAAAAAGACCAGATCATTCATATGGCAGCAGGCAGGAAAAAGTTAAACTAAAATTTAAATAAGTGCTTTTCAGTATATCATACAGTATTCAGTATCACCAGTAAATCGTTTGTTTTTTTAAATCATTTCATTAACTGATTTACTTGGTATACCTTCGAGAAGCACATTCATGATCTTTTAGATTTTAACCAATTAATAAAATCCATGTAATGTAGATATATGTGTGGAATATTTTACAAAAAACAACTCTTTGAAACATTTATAAGAACATACAGATTACAGAAATACTTTTTAAAAATTTCATTTTAAAATAATAATATAATGTTCAAATTCTAAATTAGCATTACTTCCTATTCAGTTGAGTTATCTTCAATAACATAAAATATTCCAAAAAATTCTAATTTTCAAAAAAATTTTCATAACAGACACTACAATAAAAAAAAGTAAAAAAAACTTCACATCTAGGAAAGTGAGACCAAAGAAAAATCAGGTTTAAACTGCATTTTTAAATTAAAAAAAAAACATGTATAGGGTTAGGTAGGGTAAAATGGGTAGTCAAAATATATGTCTTATGAAACAGATTTTTAATTATATTTCTAGTTTTTTGAGTTGGATATTATAGTTAGCTGTTCTGACTTCCATTCCTCAACTGATATTTTTTCAGTTTCTTTAAAAGTGAGAGGTAACTCATTAAACTGAAGTGGACAAGTTTATGATGTAAGTTATGTGTTCAAACTTTCACTGCCAGGGCCAAATTATTGAGGAATTTTTATTATAGTGGCATAATATCTTTTTTTTTTTTTTTGGACATTTCTGCTTCTGCCTAAACTTGCAGCCAAGGGGGAAAACTTTTTTTTTTTCTTTTTTTAAATCTCATATGTAGAAAATGGGGTAAAATGGGTATATGGTCAGGCTTAACATTCTGCATCTTGTGTAGGATAGATACAGCATCTTTTTCTTTAAATAAACAATTCATTTATGATAAACTAGCCGCCTTCGGCAACCTGCTGGTTCGCACGCTTAAATTAACTTTTATTTTTGTATTTTACATTAATTATAGCATTTCCCGTCATAGTTTCACCCACTATAACTCAGGAAAGATGAACAAAAAAAAGTGAATATTTTATTGTATTTGGCAGATAGTAAAATATATAAAGACGTAAATTTTAAAATGCCAGCAATACAATTCTGTATGATGCATCACAGTTAAAGAAACTGAAAAACTACATTTCAAATAACTCTCATTCAATTCATCTATCACTCATAGGTAGAATAATTAACTCTGACTATGATCGCGAAAGCCGAGCATGCTACACGCCCCATGTAAACCAGTGGGTGCCAAATTGTGTGGAAAAAGTGAGGCGGCAAAAAATTTAGACACATCTAAAAGACCCGGGAGTATAGGGGGTACAAAATAAAATTTAAAAAAATTAGTTTCCCGAACACTATTGCTTTTTTGCAATTCCTACTGCCCAAAAAGCAACCACCTTCCAAATTTCAAGGCCTAATGGTTAGGGAGATTTCGTGATGAGTGAGTCATGGTATTTGCCTTTTATATATAAAGACAATGTCCCATCACCAACTTCACAGCTCTTTCCTCTACCGTTAAGCTGGCTTCCTACCATAAGTTCTGAACTGTGCTAAATCTAATATCAAATTTGATGAGTTATCACTTGAGGAAATTCAAGTGTGGCAGCAGTACTGTACTCTTAAGCCTAACCAAAATGTTAATAACAAAATACCTATAATGAAATATACAAAAATTTGAAAGCGTTTCCATGCCTCATAATTTTAAAATGGCAGGAAAGCACAAGATTAAATGCTTGAAGAAAGGATGAAAATCATTTCAGTCTACCTCACATACAATAAAAACAAATCTGAAAGCAAATATCTGTTGAAATCCATACAATTTTTATACTAGACATGGTTGAGTTGAGCTGTGTGTTTAGGGAGATGATTTTGCAAGATCAGCAGAAAGTTTTCATGGTTTGTAGAGACATTCAGTAAAACACTCAACCGGTGGGGACACAATCATGGTCCTCATGAATGCAAATCGTGTGTGTTTCTCTTGTGCCACAACACAGGCTGGTTATTTAGTAAGGTGGTCTTTTCTCACTTCGCTCGTATTTCACGACGCCATAGTGTTGGAAATCACAATCAAACAAATGTTCATTTTTTACTTTCTGTTTTGAGTATTAATGTGCACAAGGTATCTTTTTGTACTAAACAGAGTGCTCTACACTTTTCTAATTGAATTTTTTCTCGTATCTTTCACCGTTTATGAGATAGGACCGCCAATTCCAAAATTTGCCAATAGATGGCATTGTAAGTTCTCTCATCAAGTAGCACATAGCCTTTTTACTATACCTAGACACCAACTTTATGGCCTAAGCTGTCACCGTTTAGAGGTTAAGGGGGGTGTGATGGATATAAGTGGGAACCCTGTATAAAGATTGCAAATTAATGAAACAAATATTCTATATCGTAACTAGTTTAAAAAATCCTGCATGCAAAGGATCAGGAAAATTACCAGTTTTCTCTCATGAAGAGGAGCAAGTAATTGTTTAACCTTTAAAATTTATGGCAAGATATGGTTATGAGATGGATCTAAAGTGTTATATTTAACAAGCTAAAAGCAATTCAACACAAAATAACACTTGCTTTGGCAGATGCCAAAAAGTTTACAACCAGATGTTTCTGTTTTCTCTGACATGCCTTCAAGTTCTCAGAACCTGTCTTTGTCTCCACCTCAAGAGTTTTACAAAGCATAATTTCTTCAACATTCAAACATTTGAAATGCGCAAAATTGTCAGTAATATCGCCAAAAGCTTCAAATTTCACAACTGCATACACGAATAATTAAAAGCAAAATTGCAAATGTGTGCAGACAAGGGCTGGTGAAATTTTAACAAGTGAAGATGTAATAGAAAGGCTGAAAATTGAAAGAGAAAATAGCAATGTAATTTCCTTGAAGAAGTATCTGGAAATGATATTATAGAAAATACAGCTGTGAGACAAAGTCTAACAGTAGGTGCCTGAGCATTACATTTGAGGAAAAAAAGTAAGCCAAAATTGATTGGCAAAATTATGGCTGTTGAAGGAGATACCTGTAAAATGAAATATTTGCGAAATTTAAGATGGCCAACTTTCATTTTTCTGGCTGTAGATGACACTGATTATATCAAAGATGATCAGATAATAAAAACTTTGAATGAGCCACAATTTAATAACAGAGGTCATTAATTTTTTGAGGAATAACAGATATACCGAATCATATGTTGGGGGGGGGGGGAAAAAAAGCTTTTTTATTTTTTGCAAAATTTACTGCACAATCTGAGCCTTTTTAAATAAATTAATAAAAAAATTATTTAAATCTAACTTTTACTGTTATTATATATTAGTGTTGTATATTAGTATATATATTAGTATATATATTAGTATATTATTATCAATATATTAGTGTTGGTTACACAATATTGTTCTCTTCCAGCTATTTTAATACACAATTTGAAATTAATTTTCCCTTTTCAGAATAAATAATGCTATAAATTAACTTAAAATGTATCATTGGTATACTGATAAAAGTGAACAAGCTAAAAGGAAAAGAAAAATGACTTAATGAGTAAGTGCTTGTTGCTTTAAAATGTCATATCTGTAACAGGAAAAGTCACACATATCAATGTATTGTCTGTATACAATGAATGCTGCACATATATTGATTTACACAATTTTTGGTACTTTTCCGTTAGCCGGGTGCAAATGTCACCAATTGTGAACCAAATGCGAGCCAAGTCGCCAAGAGCGAAGCGATTTTCCGTTAGCCGGGCACAAATGTTGCCAATTGTGAACCAAACATGAGCTAAGTCGCCAAGAGCGAAGCGATTTTCTGTTAGCCAGGCGCAAATGTCGCCAATTGTGAACCAAACGTGAGCCAAGTCGCCAAGAGAATGATTGTAAGAAATTTGGCGGAATTCTACATTATTTGGTGATTTTTCGCTTGCGCCCAGCTAATGGAAAAGTAACCAATTTTTTTCTATAACAGAAATGGCATTTCAAGTAACAAGAACGCTATAACTTATTTTGCTTTTGACTTGGTCACTTTAAAACAGTATACTTCACAGTTTAAATGTTTTTGTAGTTCATTAAAATTTCATGGCAGGAAAAAAATTAACAAGATAGATAATCTTAAATTTCAACTAGTCTTCCAAATTAAACAATTATTTACAGAATATACAAAAAAAATGCAATGAACACATCATTTATAACTTTCAACAAGCATTATCTCATAATTTATACAAATTTTAATATCAGAATGAAAAAATAATACATGTAAATTTTACAAATATACATTCATCAACATCAGAAAGTGCCTGTAACAGAACGGTTATGAGAAAATGAATGATTCCATTAAAACATAATTTTAGAAAAAAAATGTCTTTCTTTCTAACCTTTTGAGGGAGGGGTAGTCAAATATATCTACGTAATACAAGCAATAAGTCTGTTAGTTGTGAAAACTTATCATTTGAGCCGAGTGTACCATGTCAAACAAAAGTGGCCAGTACCAACTTAAAAACTCCAAGTTTCTACCATGAGCAATTTTCTGTTGCATGTTCTGGAGTGGCAACTCCAAGCAATATTTTCATATATAGGTCAAACAGCAAGATTATAAATATCGGTCGTCTGATAAAGGTTGAGGATCCTTGAACCTCTTAAGGGGTTGAATATTAGAACTCGAAAACTGTATGATGTAAAAGTTTATCTTTCATACATGTAGGACAGATAAACATGGGCATAACAACAGGCACGTCGGCTAATCAAGTACAAATTTTTGTATGTTATTAATATAAATTTTCAATTATATGTAACAGTAATTAGTGCTTTTCTGTCAGTGGAGTCCCAGTCATAACCAAGCTTAAATATTGATACTATTCCATTAATATCAACATTCATCACAACCAACTAGTCACTCATGAGAATTATTGCTAAACTTTTGCAGGTTTTTGTGTGGGAACAAAAAAGTCTCTAATAATAAGAAACATTTAAAAATATATTAAATTTATATTATAAGAAAGTATGAAGTTTCATTCTATCCTTTATAAAAGTAACACAAAAGCATGCTTTGGAATGGATTACTTTTTTCATATCTAATATTTTATTTACATTTTCATGTCTAATATTTTTTTACTTACATTTTCATGTCTAATATTTTTTTATTTGCATTTTCATGTCTAATATTTTTTTTTTAAATTATATATATTGTGTATAGCCGATACACCCGGAATTGCTTAGGATTAAAATACTTTTGTACTAAAATATAATACACAAAATCCTTTTGTTTTTAAATTAAAATGAGAACATCAATTTAAGCAAATGATTTTTAAAAAATGTCGAAAACTAATTCTCTCCATAATATTTGTTATATAAGTACTTCAAATTTTTTTCACAAATACTGAAGTACAAGAAAGATTTTAAAGGACTTTTTGGGACAATTAATTACTTTTTGACTAATAAAAAAATATGAAAATAAACCAAATCAAAAGTTTTTCCTGGTATAAATTGTGAATTGTCTGCTTTTAAACTTTTCTTTTAGTGTTTTCCAGAATTTTGTTACGGTTTTGCAACAGTTGTTCGTATGTGCATTTTTGTTCATCAGCATTAAAAAAATGTTACAAATAGTGTACAAAAATAATTTTGAAAAATTTATTTAACCGAGAGAAAAAAAATTACATGGAAATGAAATCAGTGTCACTGAAAAGCTAATTTTTAAAAAAATATCTAACAAACTAATTTTACACCATAACATTTTCGGAAGATATCGCGGTAAAATGCCAAAATCTTGCTAAATTTTTTATTAACTTTTGGATTTTGAAAAGTTGACAGTGAACTTGATCTTGTTTTGAAGACTTCATGTGCATACAAATATGTACAATAAACATTCAAAACACAGCCTCCAAACTATAGAGGTTAAGGCTACTCCAAATTACATTAATCCAATGCTTGCTTGTAAACGACATTTCTGGAGTGTGCTTGTTATCAAACATCTATTTCATTCGCTTACAAAAACTTTGCTATCTTTGCCTTTGTTGGAATTTGAGCGACTGACTTATGCTTTCTTTTAGGCATCGTTAAAATACAACTCTGAATCTCGTAATACTCAAAGTTAGATATTTTCCATTAAAATATCACTTATTTATTATTTCAATAGAAAACGCCGGTAAATATGGCAGGTGATATTAACTGCAGCAATTTTTTAAACTATTTAAATAAGCTTTAGAATTCTTTAAGAACCAATGAAAAGACTGCTAAATGACATTTCAAAAAAATAAACAGAAATATCAGTAATTACACCATTGCCTAGCAATAGAGTATCATTAAATTTGCTTTATTTCAAAATCGTTTGCATGTAATCAATTATTGAGTACATTTTGAAAAATTAACAAAAATTGAAGGAAAAAT
Source organism: Araneus ventricosus (assembly GCA_013235015.1). Taxonomy (NCBI): domain Eukaryota; kingdom Metazoa; phylum Arthropoda; class Arachnida; order Araneae; family Araneidae; genus Araneus; species Araneus ventricosus. Next base: position 107,355 of record BGPR01003171.1, on the reverse strand, counting down.
GTCACAGATATAAGATTGGTATCATTGAAAAGGTAAAATTTTGAACTTTAAGACGGTATAAAAATATTTGGGGGGGGGGATAATTGGCTCCGAATTTGCAGCAGAAAAGCGGTTTCTGTTAATTTCGAATTAACCAACTGTTTAATTAACTTTTGCACTTTGAAAAGTTGACAGGTATCTTTCCCTTATCCTAAATAATAAGTGTACAAAGTTTGGTTAAAATCAGTGCAGTGGTTTAGGAGGAGATAAGGAAAATAGCCACAATGACTTTTATTTATATTAAGATATGCTAAACTTTTGACATACCAAATACAAGATGAAGAACGAATTAATCAGATGGAAACATTATGCAGTAGAGGAATAGTATAGATTATACAGCTTAATACACAAGGAGTAATAAACATAAGAAATATGTTTTAAAAGTTTTGCAACATGATCAACATGCAGAAAATATAATGATGCAAAGAATAAATAACCTCTTATTCTAAATATTTCATCATAAATAATTGAATCATTCTCCATTAATAATTGAAATAAAAAAGGAATGATAATTTTAAATTTTGATATTAGGATTCATAATTATAAATAAAGATGAAGGGGAAAAAAGAAACTTACTGTGTTCCATATTCATAAAAATCTAGAAATAATTCTTTTACAAAATACTGTAAAGTGGTAAAAGGTCTCTTCCATAAGACTAAATTTTTTCTATCCTCTCGGCTAGCAATCCACTGCTTGGTCTGCGTGGAGAGAGAGCTTGTGTCGTACTGCATAGAAAAAGCATTCTCAATCCCGCCATTCGTCGCAAGATTCTCGTACGACTTTCTGGATTTCAGGTTCATGTCAGTTCCTTCAGACATTTTCTGCTTGTCAAACTTCTCTAAACGTTTCACCTAAGGAACAGAAAGACATAAGTAATATATTCTTTACATACAGGGATGAGATTGGGAAAAAACCAAAAAAGCTGAAAATAGAAATCTGAAAATTTTACGCGCGAAATACATTTTAAGTAATTTAAGCATTTATGCGCGATAAATTATTATATACAAATATATATATGTTTGTGAGTGGGTAATTGTTTAATTACATGCAGGGCTAAAACCAGCAAATCAAAAATATAAAGGACACTTAAAAATTACATACAACAAAAAAGAATACCAAATTAACAATAAAATACTAATCATGCTTCAACTGTTATTTAGTCAACTAATTTGTAGCTAGAATAATAGTAAAAAATGAAGACTTTGAATGTAAATTAATTTTTTTAAATTTATGACAGTAAGCAATTAGTAACATTCTACTTGGTTTTCAACAAATTTTTCACTTTAAAATGCAGATTATTTTGGGAAAAAAAGAATTTTCAATCACAAGGGTTTTTTTTTTCTTGGCATTTCTTGCAAAAGGAGGCGCGGATATATCTTAATTTTTTTAAGAACACGGATTCCAAGATCAATGCAAGAAAAAAAGCGGGAAAAGCGGATTTTTTTCCGGGAAAAAAGAAAAGGCGGAATTTTCTGAGAAAAAGTGGAAATATTTTATTTCAGGAAAATAAAAAAAAGTGTAAATCCGCCAAAAAGCGGAAAAATCTCATCCCTGTTACATAAACACAACTTTATGATAATTGTGTTTGCTGCTGTGTACAATACATCAGTTTAAACAGCAAAATTTATTTTAATCAAACAATACAAAATATACAATTAAAAGATTAGTTTTAAAATGTGTTGAATGGAACAAATGCCCAATATAACATTACACAAGTAGAACAGCTTGATAATTAATGTTCAAAAATAGAAACAATGTCAAAATGTTCAGTCTGTTTTACAAATAAAATGGAAACAATCATTAATATATATTTTCAAAAATTTCATTTTAAAAGACATCAAGACTATTCCCATCAAAAAACAATAAATGCAAACTTAAACCAGCATCTATCAAATATAAATATGGTTAATGAATAACATTACTACACCAGCCGAATAACATTAGTCTCGGCTAAGAGTACTTTCATATTAACCATATGCCTAGGCTTGCCAGACGTCCCGGTTTTCAGACAAAATCCTGGTGTCCCGGACGGTTTACTCCACGTCCCGGTAAAAATTAAATTTGATTATAGATGACCAAAAAAGTCTAAAAATAATTAACTGTGAAGGATTATTTAGGATAATTACTTTGTCATTTATTTCACTGTACTGTATGAAAAGTGAAAACTATAGAAGAGTGATGGTCTGCCAATAAATAATATTGTCATCGTATCGTCTTGTCTCGCCAATCGTGACCATGTGCGATGCGAGAGGCTCTCCGGGCGAGTCCAATATTGCACACCTCATTCAAAGTGTTTCTTCTTACTTAAGTAACTTATAAATATTAACATGTAAGAAATAAAATGCTTAAATTTATATACTTGTATCATTTATTATTACCCCTGGTTTAGATTCCTAATCAGTAACCATTTATTCATAGCATTGAGAATAAACTACCCTCTAAAAACCCGCCAAGGGTGTGTACCCTTGAATACCCACGACACTGGGGGGCATTCCGGTGTCCCGGCTGAACATTTCATAAATCTGGCAAGCCTACATATGCCACTATTTACAAAATACAATACTGATAATGTACAACATGATATAAACATAATAACATTGGCCAATTATAGATGGGCGTTTTTCATAAAAATCAATTCTCTCAGCACAAGTTTAATCTAATGACTGGCAATATCTCAAAGTACAAAGTTATTCGCCGACATTCTGGTGATTTTTCTTTTGATGCACTATGCCGAAAACACATCATTTCATAAAATTATGTAAAATGAACCATACCATTTTTCAAAATATTTCAAATGAGAAACATTAAAATTTAATAATGGTACCTATGTTTTTAATATCTCTTCTAAATTGTAGGCATCTTAAAAAAAGGGGGGGGGGAAGTTTCAGGTATCAAGATTTAACTTTAAAAAAAAAAACACCTTTGTTTTGAAAGAACAAAAATTGTTTCAAAAACTCTTTTCTTCATATTTGGACACAATTAAGGTTTTTGGAAAAAAGTTTTAAATTAACATAAATTATATCAAAATCAACAATACAATATGCTGTACTTTTCTGATCTGAATAGCCAATGACAACACAAAAATAAAACAAGCTACTTGTTGCAATTATGCATAGTTTTCTTTGTTAATATAGTAAACAATGGGATTAATTATATGTGCATAGAATACAAACTAACAAAGTAATTATTAATCAGAAAGAAAAAAAAATAACGCTTACGAAGAATGAATCCTCAAATTTTAGATAGAATAGCAGTCATTCTATAGGAAAATCATGACGTATTATAAAACTGCTGACAATTAGAAACACGTCACAAAAAGAAAATATGCAACAGCTGTTTACCAACAAAGCACAAGAGAATAAAAACAAAATAAAACCTCGTTTAATTAAATCATGCTACAACCATAAAACCAATTACCAACAGAGATAAAATAATAAATAAATAAGTGAATGTGGACAATAAAGAAAAAGCAATTTTTTAAAATTTTAAATGAATTACCACAGCGGTTTTTCTGGCTAATTTTCAAATAGGTTACAAAATATGTAGTCTGCAGATTAGCCGATCGTAAAAATTTAGCAATACCTTACACATTAAAAGAAAGACATTTTCTGTACAAGACACAATCCTTACCTTACAATTAAATTAACAAGTGGCCGGAACATACAAAATAACACTGACTAACTACACTCAACTCCACGTTTCGATAACAGCTAAGGATTTTTTAAAACTAAAACTAATATTTATAAAAATATAGTAAACCTGTGTATATTTCCCCATGAAATTGTAACAATCATATTCGACATAAAGGGTTCACGCTCGCTAGATTTTGAAACGCGATTGAATCCCAACTTCCTGCTACAAAATCATATATTCCCTACCGCCTGCGTATCCCTTCTGGCCTGGCAATCGTTCATTGCTCGCCAAAGGCGCCCGCTACGCCGCCCTGCTGGCGACCGAACTGACACGTCACCTGACGTGACGTCACACAGCCGGTCATTCAGCTCCACTAGGCCTGATAAACGAAAAAGGGAAGAATTTATATCACTAAAAGATACAAAGTTGATAAATAAATAGGATAAAAAATATTTCTTTTAGGCATTTCTTCTGAAATGAATGGTGGCGATGCATTACTTACGCATGGAATAATGCGTTTCAGAGAGGGTTTGGCGTGCGTTGCTTTTGTTAATTTGTCAATAAGTAATTAATAATTAACTGGGGTTTCTTAAAAGTTTTGCTACATAAAAACAATGAAAAAAAAATTATTTTTATGGAATTTGTGAATACTATCAAATATTTTTCTGTTATTTATACATGAACAAAATGCGAAATAGTTCAACATTTAGTAAATGCAGATCTAAAAAAAATAATATAAGAAAATATTTTTTTTACATTTAGGGTGTGTCGAATCCGGGGGGGGGGGGTAACGGGCGGCAGCCCCCCAGAGTTAAACCAAAATAAAATCACTACAACTGTTTGTTCTTAATTTTCATTTATAAAAAATAATAAAATCGTGACAACATTGCTTTCTGGCTTGACAGGCTCGAAAATTTTCCAACTTTTCTAGTCATTCCACTTGTACTTGTAGCGTTGACGCGGTCGGAAATATTTTTTGGTTAGTTATTTCATTGCATTTTTTATTAAATTATTGAAAGTATTGTAGTGTTTTTTATGATTCTTATTGTCAGGTGAGGAAAGTCTGTAAAGTTAAAGTGTTTTGGTTTACATAAGCCATGAGGTTCGACATTCATCGCTACGATACAAATTTTTATGTCCCCCCCCCCCCGACCTGAATCATGGATCGCCGCTGGTCGAATCGATACCGTTTTGTTCCTTTTTAAAAACAACAAAATGTTAAATAAATATAAACAACATTTGAATAAAAAAGAATTCTCAAGAACCAAAGGTAAATAATCTGTCGCTGAAACAAATATAATTGAACGGGTAATTCAGTGGCGTAGTGACCGGGGGGCAAGGAGGGTGTAGACGCCCAGGGCGCCAAATTTAGGGGGGGGGCATCTTGGAGTCAAAACATTACTGAGTTTATGCCATTTTTAAAGCAAAGAAAAAATAATGATGAGGCGTAAAAATAGTACCATATCCCTTGTGCCAATTACCAGGGGTGGCACCAGAGGGGGGCCAAGGCCCCCCATCGGGGAAAATTTTTGTACGTGGTATTCAACCGTAGTTGATAAATAATAATCTGGCGAAAATTTGTGACCAATTTCTTCACATTCGTCCCCCCCCCCATAGAGCAGGTCGTGCCCTCCTGTCGGGAAAAGTGGCAACACGTGGGGCAAAAATCCCCCCCCCCCCCGTCGGGCAAACTCTAGCGCCATTCTTGCCAATTACGCTTGTTAAGCCACAGATGACGACTGGGATGAAAAATCATATTATTTTCCAGGCGCCACTGGCTATGGTGACAAAACGTTAATGCGGCCATTTCCCTTTTTGAAGTCAAATACTTTGAGGGGTCGAAAAAATACCATGTCCCGGGCACCATTTACACAAGCTTAGGCACTGATGATGATGGGGGGGGGGGGGAAAAAACATATTATGACCCGGGCGCTACTTAACCTCGCTACGTCAATGGAGTGATTGGAAAAAGGATAACATTAACATTGGAAACTTACCCTTGTTCCAATCACCTGTTCGATTGAATCGTTAATTGCAAAACCACATGAGTCATTTTTTTTTTCTTTCAAACTTGCATTTAAGCTGTTTTTCACATTCTAAAGCGATATTTACATAAAGAGTGAAGAAATGACAAGAGTCGAGTAAAGTCACGTTACAGGCATATAAAATTCGCCAGGTAAAAATAAAAGTAATCGTTGATTTTTAAAAATCAATCAGTTTCTTAAAAGCTCCTAGCGTTTCGATATCATTGACTCGTGTGGTTTCTGCGATTAACGAGTCAATTAATTATATGCAAAAATTTTGCATTGAAAAAAATACGAGTTTGTTTTAGGATTGAAAATGAGAAATCTGTTTAGTAAAATTGTTTTCATTATTTTATAGACTATAATTTATATCAGTATTACAATAGATGATATATTGAAACATTGTGTGCAGAATACGATTTCGACGCAGGCTCAAATAAAAAGATGACAATGTTTCTAGACAATGTTTATACTTTAAAAGAATAAGTGAGCGTATTCTGCAGACATCTATTAACACGTTTTGATGTTGGGTAATTCGAGTACGCAAGTCAAATTCTTGAATTAGATTTTTTGATGTTGAGTAATTCGAGTACGCAAGTCAAATTCTTAAATTAAATTTTTTGATGTTGGGTAATTCGAGTACGCAAGTCAAATCCCTGAATTAAATTTTTTGATGTTGGGTAATTCGAGTACGCAAGGCAAATTCTTGAATTAAATTTTTTGATGTTGGGTAATTCGTGAAAAACTTATTTTTACGTTTCCCGCTTCCAAAGTGTTGAACCGAACGAATAAATCTGTATCTTAAACATACGCAGTTTTTTTTTTTTTTTACATAAAACCATTTATCACATTAACGTTGCTAAGTAGTGAAATATTCAAACAAATCGCATATCCGAAATAGTACAAGATGTTATACAGCATTGCACATTTCTTTTTGTTAGTTGTGTTGCATACTCATGCAAGCACGCAATTCCCTGAATTTCGCTCACATTTAATGCTGGAGAAATATGTAGGGCCTTTTTTAATTGCATACCTATCGAATTATTAACGATATTCATTCCGGATCCACACCTGTTACACCAAAGGTGTTCTCTAACATATTCAAATATCATATGATAAAACAGATAAAGCATATCATATAACAGACTGCTTGGATTAATAGATATATAGATATGAAAAGATATTTTAGTTTAGTTAGACTAACGCTCCGTTTTGAAGCAACATGAGGGCTATTTTGGGACGGACCGTAATTTCTACCTGTGGTCAGATGACGACACCTACGAGTTCACTCATTTCTACAAACTTCCCATGCCACACCAGAGGGAGGATGTCTGGTCATCGATGTTACCTTTAAAGTGCACTAGGTCCGCATATACGGCGCGTCTTTGGTGGAATGGGGTTTCGAAAATGGAACCCTCCGATCCCCACCTTCTCTTTCAGTTTCTCGATTCATAGTTTCTTTTAAGACTTTTAACCACAAAAGTTTATTATTATAACCAAATTTTTTTTCATTGAAAGTCATGTGTTGCAACAAAGATATATGAGAAAGCCCATTATTCAATTCCTACTATTAGTTCACACTCTCCCTATATTTATATATCTTGTTCAAATTTTGCAATTGATTTTAAACCAACTTCCCGATGAGCTGGAGACTTGAAACTTTAAACATAGCTCTGAACTAGATGACAATGCAATATTAATTCGCTTTCTTGTCTGTCTGTCATTTCATATTTTGCATTGTACGTTTTTCATTATATCTCGAAAACTATTAACATTACAGACTTGGTTCCTGGGTATATGGATGGCCCATGGGATCATCGAAGCACCTCCATATTTCAGCCATATCTTTGCGCATGCGCAGTACGTTTTTCATTATATCTCGAATCACCTAAGTAGGAATTGACTTAAAATTTTTTTTATAATACTTGTTTTTTCAATCAGATAACAGCCTCCGTACAGGGCCACCTCAAGTACGAGGATGAGAAATTAGATGTACAGTACTAGGTTCTCGACCCTGGAGAGGTATGTAAAGAAAGGGTATTATTTAACAGTTCGTTCTTACAGATGGGTCTCACATATTTAGCGAAGTTTGTGTTGCATGGACAGCGTCGTAAAAGACCCTGTTTTGCAGGATGCATAAAGCCCGCTTTTGCGATGCGCTGCGGCCGGCCATTCAATTTTTGCCGATCATGGCCACGGGCGAAGGTTGCAGGCTTGATTATCATGTATTATTGATAGTGGAGAGCAATATCTGAAAATTCTGCTCTAATTCGAACGAAAGCAGGGTGGGGCAGGGCTCGCCTGTCGGGGATGCTGTGCCCCCCCCCCCCCTGTCGGGGAAAACTTTTGTACCCTGCTCACGAAACAGGCTATTCAACTAGTAGATAAATAAAAATCTGTCCAAAATTGAGAGGGTCATCATTACACCCCTCCTCCGTACAGCAAGTCATGCTCCCACTGTCGGGCGGGCGACTCTAACGCCACTCCTGAACGAAAGTAAGAGTAACAACTATACTGATGTTCCCATAAGTTACACAGGTATTGATAAACTTAGTTTTATTACTTGAAACACAATCTGAAGCCTTCTGGACGGAACCTTGATAAGTAAGCCTAAGCAAATTAAAAATTTCAAGATGGATTTCCTCAAACTATGTATGCTTTATCATCCTCGCATTTGAAGTATGAACAAAACTAATGCATCAGTGGAAAATAAAAAAATAGAGACTCTAACAACAGGAAAACTTTGAAATGGATCTCTTGATGTTGTCGTCTTCCAACAACCCTTTCAGAATAAATTTTAAATCTTAAGCGTAAATTTAAAATTGATGAAACATACTGATGTCTTCGAAAACCACTTTACCACTTGCATTGTTATTTTGAAAATCAATCATCAAACGTGGGATATTCAAATATTTTAAAGACGAGAATTCCGTTAAATTTACTTTGCGGGGAATTTTTCCGAAGTCAACAATGTAAGAAAACTCCACTTGGAAGATTTTTAAACAGCTCTTATTTTTTTTATCACACTCTTACGTCTATTGCTGCCAAACCTTTTGTTTAAAAACTGTTGCTCACGCCATTACACCGTGGAATATCCGATATGTTTACTTCAAGACACTCATCCTTAGAAAAGAAAGGTCATTCGCAACGCTCCGTTTCAGTCAAAGTTCGAGATGTTGATAGAGCAAGTTTTCATTCTCAAGCTTTCAAAAACTCATAACAGAAACACTGACGAGTACAACTTCGTCATTTGTCTTTAAAAATCTATACTTATAAAAGGCAATGTTTGCGTGTGTGTGTGTGTGTGTCTGCGATGTCCAGACGAATCTATCGCACTTACAGCCATGAAATTTGGCACACAGGTAGTCGTAATGGTGACTGAATGCACCTCGAATTTTAAAATTTAATCTAGAAAATTTTTTATTTAATGTTTTGTGTTGTTTTGGTTGATTTTTCGCACTAATTTCTCAATAGAATGATTTCGAATAATTGTACGACAAAAATAGATACACCATCGGAAAGAGCACGCGATTTCCGTTCTAATGAAGTTAGTTTTGAATTTCTAACGTAAATCTACTGAATTGCGAAAATTTTAAAAAAAAATAACCAGTTTCGCCATTGCAATGTTACTGTTGTTTCTAAATTTGTTGCATCCGACTTTCTAATAACACTATTATTTTCAATTTTCTTCATCTTATAACGAAAACGGTTCTGTCGGATTTAGAACAGAATGGTTTAAAATATCTTTTTCCATTTTCTTAAATTAATTTTTTCTGGGCAGATGAAAGTTATTTTCTCATTGAATTTTCTCCTGACACTTTTCCGGAACGCAGCTGGCTATGTGATTGGTTGAAGGGTGGTGACGTCATAACCTTGAATTGGGTGGCTGATTATTATTTTCGGCAGTATCTTAACCTATTTATTCATCTCGCATACTTTGCTTGCAGTATAATAATTTTCACGTTGCCATTTTTTAGTATTGTTTATCGCGAAAAAAAAAAAAAAAGGAAAATCAATAATGCGTATCTTTTTTATTTTGATTTGTTTTTTCAAAACTTTTTTTCATGTCATTGTGGGCGTTTTTTTTTTTTCTTTTCATTTTGTTGAAGTCCTCATTCAACGGGCAACGCCGTGCGCGTACTGCTAGTTACTCTATAAATCTCTTCGCTTTTGTGAACATTTCTAATGAATTATTCATTTATTGCTCATTATCTCTTTACGGTAATATTATTCAGCTAACGATTACTACGTTTTAATGGGATAATTTTGCCCTCGCAAACGATTTATTTATTTCTACTTGTCTCCTGGCAACGTCATTCAATTAACGAATATATAGAGTTTTATATAACGGATATTGCATCAAGAGTTTGGGATATAGAGTTTTTAAACATAATTTATTAATGACATTCAAGAATAATTCATGATTATTTCCTTTCTGTTAAAAATTATCTGCATTTTATCACCTCTTAAAAAATAAGGAATTTTTAATCGTTTATATGCTTTTAAGACGATGGCATACGCTATAAATATTCTGCATTTTATTTTCGATATTAAAAGCAACAACACAAAGTGTTTACAAATTAGTTGATGAAAATTATTTATCTATCCTGAATTATTAGAACTGACGGCATTTTTGTAGGCTGAAAGCAAAACTTGTTTCCTCTTTTGCGACTAATTATTTTTTTAATTAATAAAAAGTGTTTTACAAACGAATCTGTTGTTTTAAAAACGTTAGCACATCAGCCTCTTTTAATTCTCATCTCTTTGAATTTGATTCTTTACCTAAATATTTTCTGATAGTCATTGGATTCTGGATTAGAGTAGGTTCGAATTTTTTTATCCACGCGGGGGGAAGGGAAACAGCACCTTTTTGGGAAAGTATACGAGAAAGTTTAGGGGAGACCACTCCCGCTGGTTTCTTATTTGTTTCTCGTAAGAAAAGCAACGGCGTTCCGGCTCCACTACACCCCTGATTCAGATGCGCCTTTGGATGCCATCACGATTATCAGATCTATCTCTTATTGAAGCATGAATGGAAAGTAACTGGAATGCATCTCCGTTATCATTCACCACAACTTCTGTTGCTGATCTTACTGAAGAAATGCAGCAATCTTAGAACCACGACTTCTGTTGCTGATCTTACTGAACAAATGCAGCAATCTTAGATTGACATACAAGCTTGTGTGATCGAATGCACGCACAATTTCATGCCTATATCCAACAACATGGCGTCTATAAGGGATTCTGACAAGTATTTCCATAACGTTTTGCTGGTAGCTAGATTATTCGTGCATTGTCTCACCTGAGCTTCTGAAATTCTTATCGCTTTTCAGTAAATGTGTTGCTTTATTTTCATTCACTCGATGTAATTCCTTCCTGAAGCTGCGATTTTTTTTCCTGCATGCTCTGTCATGCACCTGTTGTGCAGTCGCTTTTAGCTTTCAGAATATCTCAACTTCAGTTGTCATTAGCTATTATTACAAGATTCCAGCAAACCTAGCTTATAAATAATGGATTTCAGTGGCGTAGCGAAGGTGAGTGCCGCACGAGGCATAATATGATGATTTCGCCCCCTCAAGCCGTAATGAGTGATTTAGTAAGGGTAAATATCGCAAAAATATCGATAAAATGTCTCCAAAATAAGTAACAGAAATTTAAATTAAAAGGAAAATAAATTAAAAGAAACAAAAAATAAACAATAATAATAATGAAAAACAATGAAAACAATAAACGTTTTTGCGCGCAAACGCAGCAGCAAAAAGTAATTGCTTCAACAGAAATTTTTTTGAAAATAACACAACAAAAACTATTAGAATAAAAAAACCAAAGATTCTCTAATACTTAGAACACTTTAATTAGAAATTATTCAAAATGGAAAGGAACTAAAATGGAGCACTCATCAGAGACCACACGCCATTTTTAGTTCAAAAAGAACAAAATTTTCTGTAGAAAGGAATGACAAAAAGTCAAAATTTATTCCTTCCTGTGGTCCAAAATAAGTACATGCAGGGGAAATTTCCCAAGCTTCCGTTTGATCAGTGCTCCAATGCACCGAAAGCATTAGAAGACATCCTATAATTTGTTGTTCAGATCATCCTTACGTCTTGACCATCATCCACCTTGATAGCATATGATAAAACCCTTTCCAGTGGCGTAGAGAGGGTTAGAGGCGCCCGGGGCTTCGTATTATTTTTTAGACCCTTCATCATATTTGACTTTAACCAGCGGGAGTGTTCTCCCCTAAACTTTCTCGTATACTTCCCCCAAAAGGTGCCGTTTCCCCTTCCCCCGCGTGGCTAAAAAAATTCGAACCTTCTGTTATCCAGAATCCAATGACTATCAGAAGGTTTTTCATTATAGTGATAGAAAAATATCTAGGTAAAGAATTCAAAGAGATGCGTACCGATTAAAACGCATATCTATCGCACACTGCTAGGTTTCACTCTTGCCGTCTCAAGGACAAACTGACGTAATCGCTCCTTTCGCGAGCACAGACGATTGCTTCCGTACGCATGCGCGTGGAGATAGCGGATTGGTTTCAATGGTAAATTATACAGACCGACAGACAGTCAACCCTTTGACGGATCTGGCCCAAAATTTTATACGGACCTACATTCATGACGATAAAACCGTGTACGAAAATTTATCCATCTAGCTATTCAAGGTTTTGAGTTATAGTATTCACATGACCGCGTACAGACAGACAGGTAGACTTCCCGTTCACGGATTTTGTCCAAAATTTGATAGAAACCTACAAATTATGTTTAAAGACCACATACCAAATTTCATCCTCGTAGCTCTAATAGTTTTCGAGTTATCGTGTTCACACACAGACAGACAGACATAATTCCAAAATTGTGTTTTTCGGACTCAGGGAGGTCTAAAACGTGGAGATTCGTCAAAATCTCGAGTTCGAATTTTTTGACGATTACAATACTTTCTCTTTGTATACTTCGTATACCAGAAAGTAAAAATACAGTCAACGCAACCGCCAACTCAACTGTATCTCCAACTCGGATCCCAATTTCAACCGAACTAGGGTTGCCAGCGTTGGGTAAGGAGTTGGTAGCAGTTTTCATTTTCCGACCGTCAGAAATATAACTCTATCCTTATATTTGGCGAAAATCTTATTCGTGGTTGTTTGTTGTTGTCGCTTATTTTGATTCTATACACGTTATTAATAAAGAGTATGGAGAGAAATATGAGGCAATGCATATCAGCTGGGGAACGACCATTTCATGGGAGCCGCCATCTTTGAGTATGACTTTGTGTGTTATGACGAAAGCAGTCAACAATTCATCTGATTGGTTCAGATACAAGGTTGGGTCAACTCTGTGGCGAGAAATCAACAGGGTTGAGTGTATTTTCCTCAACCCCATCTTCCATATCAGACGGCAGATTAAACTCAATTCCCAAGTTTTGAGTTGAACGTACGGTTGAGTTGGCAAATTTTTGCTCGTGTGATATGGCTTTTAGACTGGCGCACGGGGCATCTAAACCCCCCTTGCCCAGTAGCGGACTGTGTATAAAAATAGTGGTTGCCAGGAGTCAATGGGGGCCCACTCACATCTACAATGCCACCATATATATTTTAATTTTATTTATCACAAATAAAATAAATTAAAATTAATGAGTTAACACACATAATGTATTTCTAACTTCATACATTACTAATTACAGCATACACGTATTATACATATTATTGGAAGTGAGAAATACCAAATATAAATACAAATTTCTGATTGAATTTGAAATATTTTTGGAGGGAATATAGCCAGGAATGGCGCTAGAGTTTGGCCGCCGGGGAGGCCCGCTTTGCCCGACAGGGGACACGACCTGCTGTACGGGGGGGGGGGGGGGGGGGG
>BGPR01003171.1:69641-93694 GCA_013235015.1 Araneus ventricosus | reverse complement strand
TGATCTCAAATTTTCGCCATATTATTATTTATCAACTACAGTTGAATACCCGGTACAAATATTTTCCCCGACGGGATACAAAATTTTTCCCAGAGGGGGGGAACAGCTTCCCCGACGGAGGGCCCTGCCCCCGGTCCTCCCTCTGCCGCCACCCATGAATATAGCATACTGTATATGTGGAACTATACTGTGTTTTGCAAACCTTTTATCACACTAAAAATAAAGTGCGAGGGAGTATAGAACTTTTGTTAGAAAAAGAGTTTTTCACTTTCTCTCATACACGTATCTCGGGGCCCACATCGACTTATGTGTAAGGGGGCCCACTTGCCATTAGGCAAGGTGGCAACCTGGCCAGTCCGCCACTGCTCTTGCCCCCCCCCGGTTGTTACGCCACTGATGTCCTTTCCCAGATAGCACGTAAGTTTGCAGCAAGTTTGATTTTGACTTGTCATGGCAAAATTTGACGCGTCAAACTTGAATCGAACTTGTAGTAAGTTCGATGTGACAAATAGCGCCACCTCTTTGCAAATCAAACTTGCTGCAATTTTGCAAAACAAGCTTCCTGCAAAGATAGCACAATAAAGAGATAATTATCTTTGTCTCTGTTTTAAAAAACATCCGATTTTTAATAGCATCTCCTAGACCGTAATTCTTTTTTATTAATTCAATAAATCAATAATAATTTGTGAAAAAGATAACTTTTTTATAAAAAAAATTTTTGAAACATTTTCCATCTTTTTACTAAATATATCACTCTCACTTTAAAGAAAACTATATCACCTTTTTCTTAATGTTGAAATTTTAACGTTTATAAACAAAATTAAATCTAAAAAACAGTCAGTGTTTGTTGAACAATAATAACTAGACATTTTGTCCCATTTTAAAGTAATTACTTTTGAACTCTAATTTCATAATTTATTTTACTAGCAAAACGTAGTTATTAGCAAAACTCGCTCTCTCTTTGACTTCAAATCATATTCTCAACGCAAAAAATTAATGAAATCCAGAAAATAGTTAAAAATAAATCGTATACGAATCGAATCGAATGATGTATTAGCGAAATCTATCTTCTCCTCTCACAGTTCGACTGGCTCAATGGTTAGCGTCTCCGCTCCGGAACCGGGAGGTCGCGAGTTCTATCCCGGGTTGTGTTTCGTACTCTGTTTTTGCTTTAATTTGCAATAAGTTTGCACGGCAAGTTTGCTGCAAGTTCGTTTCATGGTGACTTCGGAGCTTTCGTTAACTTGCTGCAAGCTTACTGCAAGCTTGCACTCTTGTCATGACAAATTTGTGGCAAACTTGCACTCTTGTCATGGCAAACTTGCTGCAAACTAAAATTGCTATCTGGGTTGGCCCTCGTTGTCTTTAGGGACACGTCATCAGACTGATCGTCAGTCCCAGTTATCAAACAGGGCAACGAAAGTTTGCCCTTTCGCTGTCTTCTGCGAGATTAGATAGTGAACGCACTCAAATGCCGCTGCATGCTGAATCAATGGCCGTGATAAGATGCTGCCGCCGAGGGAGATGAAGTAACCGTTTCGCTTTGAAAAGACTCTTTATGAACAGGGCCGAATTAAGCCCTATGAGGGCCCTTAGGCAATGCAAGTTTCGGGGGCCCCTTTCCCTTCACGCATTTCTGAATTTCAAATATTTTTACTGATTTTTTAAAATTTAAGTTAAATTAAAGTTTTTACCAAAACTAGATATTTTGTATTGATTTTATTATCGATAAACGCTTTTTAAATAACAAATATTACTTCAAACTGAAATAACAAAACATTTAATCGCGGAAAGTCTTCAAAAGAGCTAGTTTCAATATCTTGCGTACATAAAACTTAAAAGCAATTTTAAACGCAATGATAAACTAATTACAAAACTTTTTTTTACACAATTTAAATACTCTAATGCAAAGTTTGCCGGGGCTTTTTAGTCAGTCAGCCAACTGCAAAACATGGAGAAAAAGGTAACTTGAATAACTTCAAGGCCTTTGAAAATCAAATGAAACAAAAATTATCCTGAAAATATCGTGGCCTCCGGGGCCCCAATGTCCCGGGGCCCATAGGCAGTCGCCTGCTGTGCCTATTTGCTAATCCTGCCCAGTTTATGAACTCCGCATCTATCAAAGCAGCACGGACTGAAGATAAGAACTTACGGTAATAATTATAATGAATTCCTGTTCAAAATATAAAAATAGAATACATAGTAGACTCTCTCTAATCCGACACATATGGACGGACACCTGTCGGATTAAAGAGAGTGTCTGGACTATAGAGGGTCAATAGAAAAATTATGCACTTAAAGGGGGAAGTTTTCAAGTTTTAACAGGAAAGAAAGACTCATGGCTAAGTAACATTTCCAACAGGTGCGTCGGACTAGTGGGAGTGTCGGAGTAACGAGTGTCGGATTAGAGAATCTACTGTAGTCGTTCAAGTTTTAAGGATAGCTGGTTAAATGAAATGTCAAGACACTGAATTTTTTTAATAAATCGAACAGATGAAATAGAAATTTCTCCCTTTTTTTCTATATATTCCTTTTCTTAAAATAAGTTTATCAGACTTCATTTGAATAGTAGGAACTTTTTTATTCTTTTCTCTGATTTTACTAAAAGAATCACTTTATTTATTTGAACCCAGACGGAATGTTGATTGTTCTCACTATACATGACGTCACATTCATTTAGTAAACGTCACAGTACGTGTCATCTAACTGCGCTTTGTCTGAAGCTGCGTTTACACGGGGATAACCGCAACAGAACAATCTTGAATCCCGTCATCAGTCCACAATCTGATATCAAGGAATGTCCGTGCCCAGATAGCAAAGAAAGCTTGTCTAAAAGGTTTTGGAAACCTTGTCGTCAGCAAGGGAAAAGGGTTGTCACAAAGGATTCCATGACAAGGGTTGAACCTTTTGGCAAGGTAGCGGAAAGGTTCGCTAGTCAAAAAGAAACAAGGTTTTCTGTAAGGTTATTAGTAAGATTTCCCCAAGCTTTTATTACAAGCTTCTTTCAGGCTTTCCTCAAGCTTGCTTCATGCCTTTTCAAAAGATTGTTAAGAGCCCTCCTAGAAAAATGCGCCCGTCTGTTAATTATAACCGTTATTCATAAAAAAAACGGACTGTTCAGACAGTTTTTTTCTTTTTTTTGCAGAAAACTAGTTTTTATAATAGGTGTGTGTTAATGCGTTTTAATTTGTTTCAAATCAGTGGCGAATCTAGGATTCGGGTCTGGGGGGGGGGGGGGAGGTCATAAAAAAATTTTATCGTCGGGAGGAATATCAAACCTCAAGGCTAAAGTAAACCAAAACTCTTTAACTTTACAAACTTTACTCACCTGACAATAAGAATCATAAAGAACAATACAATACTTTCTATAATATAATAAAAATTACTATGAAATAACTAGCCAAAAAATGACTTCGACCGGGTCAAAGCTACAAGTACAAGTGGAATAACAACAAAAATAGGAAAATCTTCGAGCCTGTCCAAGCCAGAAAGCAATGTTGAAACGTTTTTATTATTTTTTTATAGAGGGAAATTAAGAAAAAACAGTTTTAATGATTTTAAATAATATCAAGAATTCTGGCTTGGCTCTGGGGGGGGGGACTGTAGCCCGATAGCCCCCCTGGATTCGCCCCTGTTTCAAATGCTATCTGCTAAACTTCAAAATTTTTTATTTCAAGTCTGAGAGAGATAGAAAAAAGATACCAGTTAGGAAACATAAATTAACTTTTTTTATTATTATTATTATCTATGTCAGTTATTTTTATCAGTCGGAGACTTTTCTGCTAAAGCTTGCAATGGGATAATTTAATGTAAAAGAAATTTTTGGAAAAAAGTCCTCAAATGAGATTTTTCATTTTCTTTACTAAACTAAAAACGGAGTAAAAAGTTATGAAAATATTATATTAAAGCAAATCATCCTAAAAATGAACAAAATTGCGAATACCTTTTATAAAACGTCTCAGAAAATAACAGCTGATGTCCGTCGCTTCAGTCCGCTTTTGTTGCAACTGTTTATAATCGTTGCTTATTTTCAACAAAGTGTTTCTTTTTCGGTTTTCGGAAGCAACAAAACGCCCACCCTCACCTGTAATAAATTTTCGCGAGTTATTCTAACAAACTCTTCGGCTTCTTCAAAATAGCCATTGATTTACTTGGCGGAGAGGCTCAACTTTCATGGGCACTTCGAGGGTGAAAAACACGGGATTTTATTTTCTGCTTTTCTCAGAGCCTGCGTGTGTTAGACAATAGCAGCGAGCCGGAAAAATCTACGCGGAGATGATAAAGAATCATCAGAATAAGCGACAAAAACCAGCGGGAGTGTTCTCCCCTCAACTTTCTCGTATACTTCCCCAAAAAGGTGCCGTTTCCCCTTCCCCCGCGTGGCTAAAAAAATTCGAACCTATTATTACCCAGAATCCAATGACTATCGGAAGGTTTTTCATTATAGTGATTGAAAAATATCTAGGTAAAGAATGAAATTCAAAGAGATGCTTAACGATTTTCCTCTCTTACCGTCTCAAGGACAAACTGACGTAATTCGCTACTCCGTAATGAAATTCCGTTCCGTTCTTACAATACGCATGCGCGTGGAGATACGGATTCTCTTCAAAAGTAAATTATACGGACCGACAGATAGTCAACCCTTTGACGGATTTGGCCCAAAATTGTATACGGACCTACATTAATGAAGATAAAACTGTGTACCCAATTTTATCCATCTAGCTATTCAAGTTTTTGAGTTATAGTGTTCACATGACAGCGGACATACAGATAGACAGATTTCCCGTTGACGGATTTTGTCCAAAATTTGATAGAAACCTACAAATTATGTTTAAAGACCACATACCGAATTTCATCCCTTTATCTCTAATAGTTTTCGAGTTATCGTGTTCACAGACAGACATAATTCCTAAATTGTGTTTTTCGGACTCGGAGAGGTCTAAAACGTAGAAATTCGTCAAAATCTCGAGTTCGAATTTTTTGACGATTACAATACTTTCTCTTTGTATACTTCGTATACGAGAAAGTAAAAAGCAATTAAAATACACGCAAAATGAATAAATAAACATATAAAATCCATCCTGCTGTGTCCCATGCACGTTATGGTAAATAATCAATATCGTAAAGTATTCTTTTTTTGTGTCATAGATATTATTCACCGCCTTCTACACACAATTGTCTTTTTATCACAAAACCCTGGAACTGGGAGAAAAACGCAGCTGTAACAATATCTCATCATGCAAGTCTTTCTCTTCCAGTACTTTCGCTTTTATTACAGCGGAATTTTATCGGATATCTATTCAACACACAATTTTCTCTCTCTTCACCAGAATTAGTTCGAATTGCTCATCTGCTCGTCCCCATGTTCCATCAACAAAGAATCCGCAGGTGTTTCGATTCCCACCTTGACGACCAATTACGATCTTTTTCTTCGTCGCTCATTCTGATGATTCGGCCATTCTTTATCATCTCCGCGTAGATTTTTCCGGCTCCCTGCTATTGTCTAACGCACGCAGGCTCTAAAAAAAGAAGAAAATAAAATCCCGTTTTTTACTTTCTCGTGTTCGAAGTATACAAAGAGAAAGTATTGTAATCGTCAAAAAATTCGAACTCGAGATTTTGACGAATCTACACGTTTTAGACCTCCCTGAGTCCGAAAAACGCAATTTTGGAATCATGTCTGTCTGTCTGTGAACACGATTACTCGAAAACTATTAGAGCTACGGGGGTGAAATATATACGGGGGTATCAGAAAAAGAAAATTTTCACATTTTAGAAAGTGGGAAAACTCGATGGGTCGATTAAACGAAGTACTTTATCGTTACAATGAAAACGAATGAATCGGGACTGTAATGAAACGACGTATAAATGAGAAACGTATAAGCGGTGCTTTACTGTACTAGCAAATTTGAATAGGGAAGATTTCCACATTACTAATATAATAGCCCAGATCTCTCGGTAACGCTCTGACGTCACCAACAATTAAATTTGCGCCATAGCACTGCGAGACGTTAAACAGCATTATTTCATTGTTGGAGAACCTAAATTGCAGTAATTTTAAATTTGAAAGAGTCACTGTCGTTCTAATTTCAAATTTAAAAGCTCTAAAATAGTGAAATAAAATTTTCTATCCATTGATATAAAATTTATCTCGCTATGATCGATAGTTACCGAGAAATTTTAAATTATATTAATCATATATTTCAAATTAATTTCCGTTTCTTAATAGAAAGTAATAAATTACGTCAATAGTATATCATTCGTGTGATATAGTTTGGACGCCACGATGCATCTGATTATTTAGTGCAATCGTGATGATATAATTTGATAATATTTTTTTGGCAACGTTAAAATTTTTATAAAGACATCTGAAGTACAAGGAAAATTGTTAAACAACGAAAAACACTTCGCACTGAATGTTGTTTACCAAGTGGTTTTTTGAATCAAGAAATATGTAAATAAAAAATATTTCCTGCCATAATACATATGTTTATTTTATTTCTTTTCAATCAATGTTAAACATTTCTCTCTCATATATATCTATTTAAACACGTCAAATTTTGCGGAAAATCTCTCGAATGAAGAGGCAATTTGCATCCGTCATACCATGACGGGTGATTTTCTAGTTTTAAAGAATAGTCAAAGTATTTGAGAACGATAGAAAGTCATGTTTAAAAAAACTAGTTATGAACTCTTTTTACATATGCACATTTTCTGAATGAAGTATTCGATAAATTCACACTTCATAAAAAAAAAACACCTCATTTTACCGAGTTGTGCAAAATCTATCTATACTACAGCAAACAATGAAAATTTTAATTTCTTTTTCTAAATCAGAAATATTCAATTTTTTTACATTAAATGATAGTGGAATCAACAGAAGTAATTTATGCCTATAAATTGAGAAAACGGGTAAATTTTCCAACTTATCGGGTAATTCAGTTTTCAATTTGATCCATTTATTTTTATCTAATTGTTATTTTCATTTAATTATTTTGGTAACACACTCTTGTTCAATCCTCAATTCCAGTTTGTTTTCATTCAATTTTTCTTGTTAACAAAAACAACAACAAAAAAAAACCATGGCAGAAAAACAAAGAATTGTCTCAAAAATTCTAATTATGTCTTTTTTTTCTTCCGCTATTTCAATCGACAATTTATTACAATTTTATTATACAAATAAAGCAAAATTGGAGTGTTTTGTTTGTACAATATAACCGAGGTTCAAATGATTGAATTTCCACGATGACTTGCTAAAATCCATTCTGAAATCCCACATGTGGTAATTTGGAATGTACAACATAAATTTGAATGGAGTTCAAATATATCTCCGTAGTTTCACTCCCTAGCAAGCTGAGAATATTCGACTCACAAGACGGCCCATGTAGGAAGCAGATCTTTAGGGGGATCAGGTTTCGAACCCGTGTTCCTCTGAAACCAAGTCTCTGCAACCGGAAGAGTGTGACTTTTGATTAACTTTCTTTGAAAAAAATATTATCTACCAATCTACAATTTTCCCCATAAGTGTTCAATTATCAATTTGGAAAGTATTGGAAAAAATGTATTCTAATAAAATGTAACATTTTATCCCTGTCTTGATATTTTCTTAATTCAAGATTCGCATGTTTATCTGGAGTTTGTAAAAAAAAAAATTCTATATTGATTTATTGTATATTTAAAGGTTGTTAGAATAGAGTATTCGCACATTACATCACTAAGTTTCAGAAACCTGACGCCTTTTTAAATAGTGCTGATTGGTTGTCGTATTAATGTTTTCTATTCGCTGTTTCACTGTATCATTATGAATCCCCATTGGCTGCCTTTCTATCTTTTCAATCCTCTTGAAAATCTATATATGTAAGTGACTTTCATTTTATCCTCACTGTGACAAATACCCATATGCAACTACTAAGTGGTCCTTGCCACTTAAACCCCCCTAACTCCCTCTGAGTTTTTTGCCTCACTGCACTTTTTGTGTTTTAATCATTTGATCCACTATCTCACTCTTGCCTTTTAGGCATTTTTCTTTTTTCTCTTACTTCATTCGCATTGTTGCAATTTTTCCATGTTTCTCCCTTCATACTTTATTTGTGCACTCAGTTGGAGTAGAAGCACTGTCTGTGCTGGCACTCATGTAAACCTGTAATATTTGTTTTTATCCTCACTGTGATTCTGCTTTTCATGTATGATAGACCATGCTGTAAATAAAACCTGCTTTATTCGATCCAAAGGACTCTGAATCTTTTAACACAGGCATTTTCCACAAAATGAAGTGGTCATAAATCTAACAAAGGTTATGTTTAATTATTTCAAATAATCGATGCTGCATGTGATTTAAGGTGAATTTTTTATGCGTCGTTGAAAAGATTACAGCAAAAAATACTATCTAGTTAATAAATATTAATAGATTATTTTTTCGGAGACAAAACACACCACGTAAGAGATTCGTATTCGAAACGTTAAAAAAAAATGAGCTGATGTATATCAACTTAAATTATTGAAATTAATAATTTTTTCCTTCACTTCTTATTGTTTGATTATTATTTTTTTCTTTACTACAAATTACTTGCGGTATGTACTTGACAACGTATTTTTCATAAAAAAATTTTTTTGTTCACAGTTTATTATAAGAACATCAAATAAAAATATGCTACTCGAAATGAGGTCAACAAAAAATATTCTTTTTTGTAACAATAATATAACTATTATTATTTATAATAACAATAATTATAACTGTTATTATCTATATTTTTTGCTTTAGGGGTCTGCTTTCACTATTTCACTGTTTCTATCTCAATGAATTCAGCACTCATAACAAAAATGGCAGGCTGCATTTTATCAAATAGTATTTTATATTCAATTTTTTTATTGCAATGATAAGCCTAAAATGTCAGGTGAAGAAGCTTTTAGAATTCTGATTCCCTCTAACTGCTCTGTCAACATGAACTACGTATTACAAAGATTTATTTTCCCGGTAAATATTTCGAATTGATATATACTGTTACAAACATGGAAAGTCGCTTCCCAGCAATGTGAGTCTTATGGTTGGGAAGAGAGTTTTACAGGGGTAAGTATGAGATGACGGGCACGTGTGAACCAATGACCTTGGCGACAAACTTGGCGATTTGGCGACGAAATATGGGATCTCAAAGGTGCTGGAATCTCCTCGATATCTCTTTCAGGAGTGGAGATACGCTTGAATGTACTAAATGATTCCATGTGACGTCACGGCCTGCCGGGGGAGACTATATAAGGAGAGCGCTTGGAGGAAGGGGGGAATGTTGATCGACTGGTATCGCCTTGGAGCTCTATCCGCTTTGCGAGCTAGTAAGCTGTTAGACTCCGAGCGCTATTGAAAGTGCAGTTATTGTCGTTATTAGTAATTTGCTGACTGTTTGTGTCGTTAGATAACAAAGTGCTGAACTGTTATTACCTGTGAATTGTGGTCTGTTTGCATTGCTGATCTGCGCAAGAACTATTGTTTCCTGTACCTGTGCTACGTGTTTCCCTGCTTATTTGTGAATAAACCTTCATTCTCCATTATCCTGCGTGTTGGACTGTTTATACCACACACCCACAGAAAGACTTTTGTAACAGTATTAATAGAAAACTGACATAACTTTGTTTCAGAGCAGTGGTGCGAAAACTATTTTCATTTCCGACCCCCTCACTTTGTGTAAAAGTTTTTCCACGGCCACGTTTTTTGAAAAAAAACCTTAAATTTTTTATTGTCAAATAAATTTCTTTGAATTCAGCGAACCACTAATTTTTTTTTCGCGACCCACGGTTTGCGGTTGTTTTAGAGGTAAAAAAAATTTAAAAATTAAATAAGAATAGTTTTTTAAAACATAATTTTGTTATTGTGGTAATACTTGGAATTCTTATTTTAATTATTTTCTACGCTTTAGTCTTCCAATTATAATTCATCATTACTAGCTGTGTGGCCCGGCGATGCACGGGCTATCACGAATAATAGGATATTCCCGGGCGGAGAGAAGTGAGGTCACGTGAGACCTTGGGATCCATATATTTTCATATGCCCCGCCTCCGTTTTTCTCTACAATCAACAAATATTGTCACTTACTTTCCCTGACAATCGTTACGAAGTTAAACACTTTAATACAAAAAAAAAGAAAAAAAAGCATGAAAACGATTTTTTTCCATTGTTAATAAATCCAAACACAGAAGCTCGCTCAAAAAGAAATACCAACTTCCGTTAAATAAATAAAAAAATGCAACACCGGATGCGAAAACTAATAATAGGGGGAAAAAAGAATCCGCCGTGAATGAATTTACTATGCTGCCAATAGATGGCAGCACGTGAATTCATTCTTTTTGACGTTTTTAATTAATATCTTTTTAACTAATTACTATTTCGGAATTTAAATAGTCGAAATGGATTCCTTGGATTATTTTCCATCTTTTGGTACTCACGGCTAGCTTCAGGATTCAGTGGTTCGTGAGAAGATAGAAGGACATAGATGCATATGTTTGTTTACCTTCGAATTTTAATAGGATAAATAAATGTTATGGAATCTTGAAACGAACTTTTTTTCTTAAGATCACTACCAGGTGGCTCTACTCGCACGAAATCGAATTTTAATTAAATGAATCTATTAACTGATAGTTAAATTCTAAAAATATTGTGTATTGTCACCAAGAACACATAAGTGTACAAAATTTAAAACCTTAACACATGAGGATGCGAAATCGATTCTTATGTTCCATCATTACAAACATGAAAAATAAAGTCAGTCAAATACAAGCGTATGAAAACAATTTTGACGCTATATGGTTTTCTTCTGGACTGAAGACGGATATAACCCTCAAAAGCCCGATTTTTAAAAAATTGATTTAAAAAAGTTCTTTGACTTTCATTTCTTCAATAAAACATGAGAAAAATAATCGTAAAAACCCTATTTTGTTTTAAGTATGGTTTATGGCTAAAAAACTGTCTGCTACCAAATGACAACACTCGGCTTTATTTCAGAAAAAATTTCGTTGATACAATTCTGTATTGTCAAACACAGATGAATTTTAATAACTAATAATACGGATAAGGAATTATCTTTCAACATCTCTATCTCTACTAATAATAAAACAGAAAGTCTGTGTGTCTGTTGGCGGTCTACAGAACAGACCGTTGAACTTAGAGATACCAAATTTGGTTCAGGTATACTTCAGAGGGTGGGAATGTGCACCTAGGAGACATTTTTTCAATTTTTTATTCAAATTTTAATTATTTAAAAATTAAGCAGATTTTGAACGTTTTCGGCCATATTTTCGGGAATAACTTCCGAAAGAACTATTGCATGAAAATGAATTTTATACCACTTTAAAGTGCAAACAATTATCTTTCCAATGATATTAATATGAGTACTGTGCGATAATTACTTTAAATTTTACAAGGTTTTAAATTGTCATTAACTGCGGTCAAGGTGGCTCAAAGAGACCGTTTCTCTTTTCGACCAAAGGTAGGGAGGATGGGCGGGAGGACGAGAGAGGACGCCGCTAAGCAGTCATTTGTCAACAATGAAAGGGCAGCCAATGTTGGTCATTTTCGGGTAGAACGAAAGGATTTTAAAAGCTCATCTCGCAATCAATAGGAAAATAGCGTTTGAAGCAACAGGAATGATTTTCTGAATCTATACTTATAAAAGGCAATGTTTGTGTGTGTGCGTTCTGCGTGTCTGCGTGCGATGTCCAGACGAATATATCGCACTTACAACCTTGAAATTTGGCACACAGGTAGTCGTAATGGTGACTGAATGCACCTCGAAGCCGAAATTTTAAAATTTAATCTAGAAAATTTTTTATTTAATGTTTTGTGTTGTTTTGGTTGATTTTTCGCACTAATTTCTCAATAGAATAGTTTCGAATAAGTTTACGACAAAAATAGATACACCATCGGAAAGAGCACGCGATTTCCTTTGTAATAAAGTTAGTTTTGAATTTCTAACGTAATTTATTGAATTTTGAAAATTTTTTGAAAAATAGTCACTTTTATGGTCATTTTTAATAGAGATTTCTTTAAATTATCGCATCTGACGTTCTAACATCTCTATAATTTTCATTTTTTGTCAGCCTACATATGGAACGTTTATGTCGGGTTTAAAACAATAACTATTAAAATATCTTTTTTCGTTTTTTAAAAATTAATTTTTCCCTGGTCGGTTCAAACAGTTTTTTCGTAGCGAGATTTAACAGCCAGAGCTTCTCCGGACCATCCCACAATGCATTGTTGCAACGTGACCTTCTTCGCGGCAGGTCATTCGCAAAGAAAAATAAGCGGGAATATCAATAATGTGTATTTTTTGTTTTGATTTTGTTTTCAAAACTTTTTCGTGCCATTGTGGCCGGTTTTTTTCACACACTTTTTTGAAGTCCTGATTCCACGGGCAGCTCCGTGCGCGTACTGCTAGTTAAATATAAAACCTTTTAATGATAAAGGTGATATTTTAAATTTATTACAATTTATTAATTTCCGTCCAAATTGTTTTGTACACTTCTTGCGCAATGCAGACTAAATTATTCAAATATAATTACTTTCTATTATTCAAAATGACTGACTAAAATGTTTACATAAAATGCAGATCAATACTTTTTGCAGGTTATCAGTAATGTAGTTTGTAATACGATTAAGAGAGCTGTTTGTTTATAAGGAATAAAAAAGTCAAGTCGAATACGAAAAGAACGCGGGTTAAATGTCTATAGCAATTTGAAGTTAAAAATTATTTTGTTAAGGGAACCTGGAATATAAAATTACGCATAAGAGATTCATTTGAAATTATATTCCCGGCGAACGAGCTAGTCGCCTAAGGCGGCTAGTTGTAGAATAAAATATGTTATTCTCAAGCGAACAAACAAAGCTAAATAGATGCAGCCTCAAGTGAAAAACATATATTTATTTTTTAATTTTTCATCAGCACTCAGGCTCCGATCTATACGTTGTCAATTGATTTAATAAAAGTGTCAGTATGTATCCTATTGGCAACAACAGACGTTAGAGCTTTAGTCTTATTCTCAAGACTTTAGAAGACAAAATTGGGTACATTGCTTAACCCCTTCAGTCGGAATTAAGAAATAATGGAGTTCGAATTTTTTTCCTTTGGCGTACTGTATACTACTGCAAAGATTATAGCATAAATTAAATTTCAAGCCTGTAGATGAAAAGTTAAAGTTACCCCATATCCGGCATCCGGACAATACCGGATATTTCAACTAAAAAAAGACACAAAATCACACAAATTTCACTTTAAAATGGTTGTCAAAGAGTAATAAAATATTGTAGAAGCCTTTTAAATGGTAAAAAACGGATTGAAAACAAGAAATTACTTGAAAAACAAAATTCACCACCGAGCTCCGTTTTGGGAATAACGACGATTTTCTCAATTCCTTTCGAAAAAAACTAAAAAAGAAAAAAAAATGACATGATTACATGCCCAAAACGAAAAATTCTTGCAACGATTCTATTGATAAGAAAATTGAGAATCAAATCAAACCAGCCGGAGTGTTCTCCCCTAAACTTTCTCGCATTCTTCCCCAACCAGCGGGAGTGGCCTCCCGAAACTTTCTCGTATACTTTTCAAACATTTGTCATTTCCCTTCCCCCTGCGTCGATAAAAAGTTCGAACCAACTGTAACCCAGAATGCAATGACTATCAGAAGGTTTTTCATTGTTGATTATAGTGATAGTAAAATATTGAGGTGAAGAATCATATTCAAAAAGATACGTATGTATTAAAACTTCGCAATATTTCTTTTTTTTTATCAAACTCTAGCAATGCAAGTTCCCCGTGCGGAGAAGAAAACAGGAGAATAGCTTGCGCATGCGCAGAAATTGCTTCCAATACGCAAGTAAAACGAGACGCCCTAAATGTTTGCTTCCTTACAAAATCTCGCCGCCAGAATTGGTTTTTGGCAAACTGCCAAGTTTTCGGAGTATACCTTCTTTGCACAGGCATTTACGTATGCGCATGGAATGGAACAAGTATGCTATTATACAGACCGACAGACAGTCAGCTCGTTGACGGATTTGGGCCAAAATTTTACACGGACCTACATTCATGACGATAAAACTGTGTACCAAATTTTATCCATCTAGCTATTCAAGTTTTTGAGTTATAGTGTTCGCATGACTTCGGACATACAGACAGACAGACTTCCCGTTGACGGATTTTGTCCAAAATTTGATAGAAACCCACAAATTATGTTTAAAGACCACATACCAAATTTCATCCCCGTATCTCTAATAGTTTTCGAGTTATCGTGTTCACAGACAGACATGATTCCCAAATTGTGTTTTTCGGACTCGTGGAGGTCTAAAACGTGGAGATTCGTCAAAATCTCGAGTTCGAATTTTTTGACGATTACAATACTTTCTCTTTGTATACTTCGTATACGAGAAAGTGAAAACAGCATTTAGTTTCGCCAATTATTGAATAGGAGCAGTTCAAAGTTGATGTCCGGTATACCGGACACCAGGTCTGAAGGGGTTAAAGGCATCAGGGTCATTTAAGGATTAAGGTTTCGACATTAAAGCGGAAGCCCTTTGGAGATTCGAGCGACTGCTACTCGTGGATTGTCTATTCTTTGCCAAAGGAGTCTCTTTTTGAAAGAAGAGGATGCAGCCACGGAAAGAAAAAGAGAGCTGCCTTTGAGATAAGTCGAGCTTCAGAGATTCTTTCTCTGTGATTGGTCAAAGCGTGCCATTTCAATCGTAGTTAGAAGATCTGTCTGAATCCGGACATGAGATGACCACTGAAGGAAATTCTGGGACTAAAACTTCTTCCGCCACTGCTGAGAAGAAAGTGATCCCTCAAAAAATTATGAAAAACCACTGGAGAAAGAATATACAGTAGAGTCTCCCTACAACGAAGTCTCCCTACAGCGAATTTCTCCCTATAACGAAATTTTTAATCGGAATGTTAAATAACATTCAAAATATCCTCCATATAACGAAGTGGTTGTCTCCCTATAACGAATTTTTTCAGACCTTTATCTTTTCGATTTTTGTCATTTTTGAAGAAAGTTGCTAATTTCTGTGCAAACAAATCGCTCACACGTGCCTGTTTCTGGAACCACTCGCATTGTTCATTCCAGCGATAACACATAACAATAGAATGCTATGTGAAGGGTAACGCAGTTGTCAGAGGGAGCAACATTTCTACGGGTCAAGATTCCAAGAATCGGGATGGAGTGGGGTTGGAAACAGCAAATGGATGTGACTATACGCATTTTATGTTTATCCGTACTAGTACATATTATTCTCTAAATTGGTGAATTGTCTTCACGTTTGAGCACTTTATTTATACAAGAAAAATTAGTATAATTTTAATAAATTTATAATAAATATTAATTCATTTTTAATTGAAAGTCATAATTAAATATTTTTGAACTTATCGCACATACTAAAAGGTTTATAACATTTACTTAAATAACTGCAAAAATCTCTAATCTCCGTATAACGAAATTTTCTCTATAGCGAATTTTTCAACTGAAACCAAGCGATTTCGTTATAGGGAGATTCCACTGTACTTTGTAACGAATTAATTCTTTTTGTAAACTGAATCATAAGATTTTCCCATCATTCGTACTGTTTTCAGTTCAAACTCAGTATGGGTAACTAATTAAAAACAAAGAAATCAGCTAATGACATATTAAACTCTAGTTAATGCGAGGTAGTCATGAACAAATGGGAATTTTGGTGAACATTATGTCTATGATTCTTGAGTGTGTTATCATATAGTGCAGTGACGGTTTTTTGCACAGGTTCTAGAGGTGATCGCCTCGTGCCTAGAGACTCTGAGGAGAGCTTCAAAATCTATTCAACATGCATCGCAGTGTTAAGCTGACAGTGAATTTGCGATGTTGGGTAGAGGCCGGAGCTCAACAAAATCTTGCCCCTGTGGTCTCATATTGTCAAAATCCGTCACTGATATAGTGCACTAGCAGTACCTTCACGGCGTTGCCCGTGACATCATGAAGTTCAACAATTTTTTTAAAAACCAGCGGGAGTGGTCTCCCCTAAACTTTCTCGTATACTCCTAACACATGTAGAGAAAACTAGAATAATAAAAGACGTCAAATAAACTTCCGTCGCAAGGAAACCAAAGTTGGAACCACGCGTGGTTTGAAGGATCAAAACAAATTCAAATCCCCTGCGCATTCTTCTGCGCAACGGGACCTGGCGAGACTCCCTAAATGTTTGCTTCCTTACAAAATCGCTCCAGAATTGGTTTTTAGCAAACTGCCAAGTTTCGGAGCGTCCGTTCTCTCTCCAATACGCACCAGTAGGCATGCGCAGGGAGTTAGTTTCAAAACTGAACAAGTATGCGATTATACAGACCGACAGACAGTCAACCCTTTGACGGATTTGGCCCAAAATTTTATACGGACCTACATTCATGACGATAAAACTGTGTATGAAATTTTATCCATCTGGCTTTTCAAGTTTTTGAGTTATAGCGTTCGCATGACCCCGAACATACAGACAGACAGACTTCCCGTTGACAGATTTTATCCAAAATTTGATAGAAACCTACAAATTATGTTTAAAGACCACATACCAAATTTCATCCCCGTAGCTCTAATAGTTTTCGAGTTATCGTGTTCACAGACACACACACAGACACACATACAGACACACACACAGACACACACACAGACAGACATAATTCCAAAATTGTGTTTTTCGGAATCAGGGAGGTCTAAAACGTGGAGATTCGTCAAAATCTCGAGTTCGAATTTTTTGACGATTACAATACTTTCTCTTTGTATACTTCAAAAAGTATAAAAACAAACAAATTAAAAGCATGATCTCTCGACGCGACGACAGAAGTACTGCAAAATCTCGCTGACAGCGAAGGGGTTATTACGCCACGTGGTTTCGACGAAAGGCATGCTGGGAATAGAACACCACGACCTTGGTTACGAAGAATGGAAGGAAAACGGGAGAAAAATAACTTTCAGCTCCCAGGAAAAAATTAATTTTAAAAAAACGGGAAAAGATATTTTAACCGTTCCTGTTTTAAATCCGACAGAACCGTTCTAGTTATAAGCCGTAAAAAATTGAAAATAATAGTGTCATTAGAAAGTCGGATGCAACAAATTTAAAAACAAAAATAACAAAAAAACTGACTATTTTTTAAAAATTTCTCAAAATTCAGTAAATTAAGTTAGAAATTCAAAACTAACTTCATTAGAACGGAAATCGCGTGCTCTTTCCGATGGTGTATCTATTTTTTTCGTACAATCATCCAAAATCATGCTATTGAGAAATTAGTGCGAAAAATCACCCAAAACAACACACAACATAAAATAAAAAAATTTCTAGATTAAATTTTAAAATTCCGGTTTCGAGGTGCATTCAGTCACCATTACGACTACATGTGTGCTAAATTTCGTGGCTGTAAGTGCGAAAGGTTCGTCTGGACATCGCAGACACCCACACACACACAAACATTGCCTTTTATAATTATAGATGACTAGCAGTATGCGCACGGCGTTGCCCGTGGAATCAGGACTTCAAAAAGTGGGTGAAAAAAAGTGCACACAATGGCACGAAAAAGTTTTGAAAACAGAAGCAAAGCAAAAAATACACATTATTGATATTCCCGCTTATTTTTCTTTGCGAATGACGTCACGTGCCGCGAAGAAGGTCACGTTGCAACAATGCATTGTGGGATGGTCCGGAGAATCTCTCGCTGTTAAATCGCGCTACGAAAAAACTGTTTGAACCGATCAAGGGAAAAATTCATTTTTAAAAAACGAAAAGAGATATTTTAATAGTTCTAGTTTTAAATCGGACATAAACGTGCCAATTGTAGGCTGAAAAAAAATGAAAATTATAGAGATGTTAGAACGTCAGATGCGATAATTTAAAGAAATCTTTATTAAAAATTACCATAAAAGTAACTATTTTTCAATTTTTTTTCAAAATTCAGTAAATTACGTTAGAAATTCAAAACTAACTTCATTAGAACGGAAATCGCATGCTCTTTCCGATGGTGTATCTATTTTTGTCGTAAACTTATTCGTAACTATTCTATTGAGAAATTAGTGCGAAAAATCAACCAAAACAACACAAAACATTAAATAAAAAAAATTCTAGATTAAAATTTAAAATTTCGGCTTCGAGGTGCATTGAGTCACCATTACGACTACCTGTGTGCCAAATTTCATGGCTGTAAGTGCGATAGATTCGTCTGGACATCGCAGACAAACACACACGCACGCACACAAACATTGCCTTTTATAAGTATAGAAGAGGAAACATTCAAACCGTGTTTTCTCCAAAAAAAGAAAAAATGAGTTAGTGATTTTTGTTTGAACTCAACTTTAAATAGTACAACTGTATACTATTATTTTCAACTGAAACAAGTTTTATCCCATTATAAACCTACTTAGAAAATTGAGGTTTCAATCAAAAAGTATTACCTGCAGAGCTTGTTTACTGTTTCCTGAAAAATTGTATCTGAAGGAGAAAGCATGGTTTGAATGTTTGCTCCTCAGATACAGTGGCGTGGCTAAGAGACAGCCATGAAGGAAGTGAATTTTATAACTACGCAGAGCAGCCGCACTCGATCAGACATAACGTACATAAAATAAACACATAATGCAATGAATTCATATTTTTCGCCTTTCCGTCTGCAAATTGCCGATACGCGAGAGAAAGACTAGCGGTGGTCCCAACGTATCTGCAGAGATGGAGGGCGTCAAATGATGAATTGCGGTATTAATAAAATGTTTATTTTTCCTGGAAATTATTATTTTATTTTGAGGTTTATGCACACTATGTAACTTCTAAAGGAAAGGTGGCATATAGCAAGTTCGCTCCGGGCTTAATTTTCAAAATGAAGTCAATGATCACGTGATGGGCATCCAGTGGCGAATCCAGGGGAGTGGCTATCGGGCTGCAGCCCCCCCAGAGCTAGACCAGAATTCTTTATTTTATTTAAAATCACTACAGCTGTTTTTAATTAATCTCCCCCTCTAAAAAAAGTGAAAACATTTCTTCCTGGTTTTTGACATGCTCGAAAGTTTTCCCACTTTTGTAGTGATAGGATTTTGTAGGATTTGGCCCAAAATTTGATACGGACCTACATTCATGACGATAGAACTGTGTACCAAATTTTATCCATCTAGCTATTCAAATTTTTGAGTTATAGTGTTCACATGACCGCGGGCATACAGACAGACAGACTTTCCGTCGACGGATTTTGTCCAAAATTTGATAGAAACCTACAAATTATGTTTAAAGACCACATACCACATTTCATCCCCGTAGCTCTCATAGTTTTCGAGTTATCGTGTTCACAGACAGACAGACATAATTCCAAAATTGTGTTTTTCGGACTCGGGGAGGTCTAAAACGTGGAGATTCGTCAAAATCTCGAGTTCGAATTTTTTGACGATTACAATACTTTCTCTTTGTAAACTTCGTATACGAGAAAGTAAAAAGAAGAAGGAGGAAGCAAGTATCGTCACGCAAGCAGCCAGACGAGATAATGTGCATCGAGCAGTTTTCCTTCTTCTGAACTTTATTTAAACAGATGGAAGTTTAAACAGTGGGGTCGAGTAAAAAAGTCTGCAAATGATGTGCAAATAACAGTCTTTAAATCAAACCCGAATAGTGTGGTTTGCATAGAAACATTGTTTGCCACTGTCGAAAGGCAAATACTGCAACATAATTTCAGAAAAAACATGACCCAGACTTTGAGTAATGATTTGTGCATGTGTGGTTTGTCGATTCATTTTGTATAATCTTAATCTGCTGAATCATTGCTTTTTAAATTCACATTTCTATTTCTTTCCGTCATTATACTAAATTTATTATTAGTGAGTATCTTGCAATACTTGTAGTGACTTTTTACTTTCTCGTATACGAAGTATACAAAGAGAAAGTATTGTAATCGTCAAAAAATTCGAACTCGAGATTTTCACGAATCTCCACGTTTTAGACCTCCCTGAGTCCGAAAAACACAATTTTGGAATTATGTCTGTCTGTGTGTCTGTGAACACGATAACTCGAAAACTATAAGAGCTACGAGGATGAAATTTGGCATGTGAACTTCACATATAATTTGTAGGTTTCTATCAAATTTTGGACAAAATCCGTCAAAGGGAAGTCTGTCTGTCTGTATGTCCGAAGTCATGCGAACGCTATAACTCAAAAACTTGAATAGCTAGATGGATAAAATTTGGTACACAGTTTTATCGTCATGAATGTAGGTCCGTATAAAATTTTGGGCCAAATCCGTCAACGGGCTGACTGTCTTTCGGTCTGTATAATCGCATACTTTTTTCCTTTTGAAACGAACTCCATGCGCATGCGTACTGTAGCAGTCTCCGGTAGCAATGCCTGTGCACGCGGTAGGATTACACAACTTTGTCCTTGAGACGGTAACAGTAGAAAATCGGTTCGCGTTGAATCGCACGCATCTCTGAATTTGATTCTTTACGTAAATATTTTAGAATCACTTTAATCTACAAAGAAAAAACTTCTCATAGTCATTGGATTCTGGATGAGAGTAGGTTCAAATTTTCGAATAGGTTCTAATGTGATTCTAAAACTGAATAGTTTTCGAGATATTCAAGAAAAACAAAAAAGGGAAACCAGAAAACGCGTATCGGCTTCTGCTAATCGGTAGCCATTGCGTATGGAGATCTTAACCAGCGGGAGTGGTCTCCCCTAAACCGCGTTTCTGCGTTTGTTTCTCCCCCCCCGCGACAAAAAATTCAACCGGCCAAAACCCAGTATCCAACATCATCGAAAACAGTAAAAAATCAAATTCGAAGAGATGCGTTCCGATTAAATGCATACCGATTTCTACTCTTTCTTCGCTCAAGGACAATCCTTCCGCGTGCACAGATTGCTACCAAGTACGCATGCCCGTGGAGAATCGGATGAAAAAAAAGCGCCAAGTAGGAGTCAATAAATATCGTGCACAGAAGATTGCGTTCAATACGCATGCGTGTGGAGATAGCGGACGCGTTGGAGATGCGCTTATACAGACCGACAGACAGTCAACCTTTTGACGGATTTGGCCCAAAATTTTATACGGACCTACCTTCATGACGATAAAGCTGTGTACGAAATTTTATCCATCTAGCTATTCAAGTTTTTGAATTATAGCGTTCGCATGACCGCGGACATACAGACAGACAGACTTCTCGCTGACAGATTTTGTCCAAAATTTGATAGAAACCTACAAATTATGTTTAAAGACTACATACCAAATTTCATCCCTTTATCTCTAATAATTTCCGAGTTATCGTGTTCACAGACACACACACAGACAGACATAATTCCAAAATTGTGTTTTTCGGACTCAGGTAGGTCTAAAACGTGGAGATTCATCAAAATCTCGAGTTCGAATGTTTTGACTATTACAATACTTTCTCTTTATATACTTCGTATACGAGAAAGTAAAAAGATCTGAGAAATGTAGAACGCCGTAATGGTATGCCACCTACCTGGAAAAAAAAACCTTTTTTATTTGTTCCCTGGGAGGGATCTATATTTTAAATTTTATATTTGATTCTACCGAAGATCCACCTTATATACGGACTGGGTGCACATTAAATCTACTCCCTCTCTGTGGATTATTAATAATAATAAAAATATCATGCGGCAAAATTCTTCACGTTGGTGTGGCATGGAATTTTGAGGAGTGTTGCGCCGGCTCAGATCTCGCCCTCTTCATCTGACCACTGCTCAAAATGATAAGTTCAATTCAGAGGCATAGAGAAGATAAGCTGATCCCAACATATAATTCTTTTCGACCCTTATCATCATGGTATAGCAAGGGTAAATGACACTTGTGGAAACGTATCATATTTTTCACCCTTGATGATATTAGGATTTAAAAAGTGGCGTAAACTCACTAAAGTTTTGTCTCCATGGCGCCCCTTAAGACTGTCCCCCGGGGCATCTATACTCCCCCCCCCACGTCGCTCCGCCACTCGTATGCCTCTAAACAACCTTTGTGTAGCTTAGAAAACGGAAAGTTTATCTGACTAAACCAGTGGCGAATCCGAGGGTGGGGGTTCTATGGGGCTGCAGCCTCCCCAGAATAAAACCAAAATTCATTTTTTTTTTCAAATCACTACATCTGTTTGTTCTTAATCTCTTTTTACTTTCTCGTATACGAAGTATACAAAGAGAAAGTATTGTAATCGTCGAAAAATTCGAACTCCAGATTTTGACGAATCTCCACGCTTTAGACCTCCCCGAGTCCGAAAAACACAATTTGGGAATTATGTCTGTCTGTCTGTGAATACGATAACTCGAAAACTATTAGAGCTAAGGGGATGGAATTTGATATGTGATCTTTACACATAATTTGCAGGTTTCTGTCAAATTTTGGACAAAATCCGTCTACGGGAAGTCTGTCTGTCCGCGTACATGTGAACGCTATAACTCAAACACTTGAATAGCTAGATGGATAACATTTGGTACACAGTTTTATCACCATGAATGTAGGTCCGTATCAAAGTTTGGACGAAATCCTACGAAGGGTTGACTGTCTGTCGGACTGTATAATCGCATAATTTTAAAAATTATATCTCCTAAACCCTTTGGTTTAGGTAAATAAAAATTGGTATGATGGTAGCTAGCATTAATTATATATCTGTGCCCAAATTTCGCTTGAATCGGTAAAGTAAAAGACGTTCAAATTGCATAATTAATTTTTCTAATCCGATTCTCCATACGCATGCGTACTGGTAGCAATCTCTGTGCACGCAGAAGGATTACGTCACTTTGTCCTTGTTTTACTTGCGTACTGGATGCAATCTCTGCGCATGCGCAAGCTAACGAACGAGGTCAACGTCAACGTGGGTTACATTACGGAGTCCCGCTTTGTGAAAAGAAATCACTTGCACCCTCACATCATAGTTTAGGAAAGGGAATTTAATTAAAGATTTTGACATAACCGAGTGAAGATTTTTGAGATAATTAAGTTGAAAAAGAGAGGAACAATGCTCACTGACTGCTTCCAAGAAAACAATGGTTCATAAGGGGAAAGGAATGATGGGGGAATAATTTAATTAAAGGAATTATACGTTGACCGTTGAACCCACAACAAAGAAACTGCTGCTGGCATGGCAAATTAAAAAGAAAGCTAAACAATTAGCACGTGAAAAATTGGGAGATAATTTTAAAAAGTGGTGGGTAATGCAGAAAAAATCGCGCGTAGCACAACGTAGCTAACAAAGTTCGAAAAGGTAATTTAGAAAAAAAAAAAAAAATTAAACACCCAGATTGGTAGGAGGTCTTCTCCTGCTTTCTCCTCCGCACACGGAGCTTGCATTGGCTACAGTTTGATAGAAAATAAATATTGTTAAGTTTTAATACATACACATCTCTTTCAATATGATTCTTCACCTGAATATTTTACTATCACTATAATCTACAATGAAAAAACCTTCTGATAGTCATTGAATTCTGGGTTACAGTAGGTTCGAATTTTTTATCCACGCAGGGGGAAGGGATATGACAAATGTTTGAGAAGTTTACGAGAAAGTTTAGGGGAGGTCATTCCCGCTGGTTTAAAAAAAAATTAAACGTGGCAACATTGCTTTCTGGCTTGAGAGATTCAGAAAAATTTTCCACTTTTTTAGTCATTCCAGTCGTACTTGTAGTGTTAATGAAGTCGAAAATATTTTTGGCTAGTTATTTCATTGTGTTTTTATTAAATTATCGGAAGTATTGTAGTGTCCTCTGCGATTCTTATTGTCAGGTGAGTAAAGTTAAAGTGTTTTGACTTTCATAAGCCACGAGGTCAGGACAATGCAAAAATCTTATGACTTCGGCCCCTCCCAGACCAAAATCCTGGATCCAGAGGACTAAACCAAACTAAAGTGTAGAAAAATCGGCATATGATTTGCAAACAGATAGAATCAGTTATTCAAATAATTGCAGAGAGTGTTGCAGCTCCAATGAACGAATCGCCACTGGGTCCTGGATTCGCCAGTGGACTAAACCAAACTAAAGTGTAGAAGAATCGGCATATGATTTGCAAACAGATAGAATCAGTTATTCAAATAAT
>BGPR01003171.1:47729-65886 GCA_013235015.1 Araneus ventricosus | reverse complement strand
ATCAGTAGCCGTTCCAGTTACGTATTGCACAAATTCACTATCTGATAAATGGAAGCAGCTAAAGAGATAGAGGAATGGACTGTGTCCCTATGAGCAAATGAAATTCTTCAGGTGTCAAAACTGTTTCGAGCACTTTATGAAGAGAATGTCAGTGTTTTCCATTATCCCAAATATTTTGTCATTTTTAAAAAACAGTTCTTGCAAATGTTTAAGTTCGCATTGAGCTTTAGAACTTTCACTACACCTTCTGTGATGGGTTTTTTTTTTTTTGGCGAGTATCGGCCTTCATTATCTGCAAAATTTTGATCCATCCAGCCAGGAGAATATTTCGATTTTGTGAGAGAGGACGGACTGGATGTCTTGGAAAAGTTGATGAAGGGGTATGAGGATCAAGCACTGCCATTGCACTCCAGGCTGTCTGTCCAAATTTTAGTTATTTCGTTCCATATTTGCTCTGATGATCGTTTGTTTCTTTCAGTACCATCAATCTCTGCCGAATTGATGGGACAAAATACTAATAAATTTTTAAAATTTTCCCTTCAATTCCAAGACTTTGACATGAATTTCAATTGCAATAAGAGCAGTCTGTTCCCATTTCTGTTTTGGAACCACCTGTCAAGAACGTGAGGCTGTTGTCCT
Organism: Araneus ventricosus; assembly: GCA_013235015.1. Lineage (NCBI taxonomy): Eukaryota > Metazoa > Arthropoda > Arachnida > Araneae > Araneidae > Araneus > Araneus ventricosus. The sequence goes on along the minus strand of BGPR01003171.1, from coordinate 65,247 downwards.
CTTGGTAGGGTTATGTTGTTGATATTTAATTTATGATATTAAATAATGAAGAAGAATGTCGTCCAAGATAGGCTCTTGATCAGTATTTTCTCGTATGCAAGTATAGAAAGAAATATTGTAATCGTCAAAAAAGAAAATTTCGAACTCCGGATTTTGATGAATCTCCACGTTTTAGACCTCCTGAGTCCAGAAAACACAATTTTGGAATTATGTCTGTCTGAACACGATAACTCAGAAAACTAGTAGAGCTACTGGAGATGAAATTTGGTATCTGGTTTCAAACATAATTTGGAGACTTTCTAACAAATTTTTGGACAAAATCCGTCAGCGAGTCTGGCTCATCTGTATGTTCGAGGTCTGCAACGCTTTAACTCAAAGCTTGAAAGAACCGATGGATAAAATTTTATACACAGTTTATCGTCATGATGTATGTCCGTCTAAAATTTTGGGCCAAATCCGTAGAAAGGATTATTTGTCTGTCGGCCGTATAATTTACTTTTGAAGAAGATCCGTCTGTCTCCACGCGTGCGTACTAGAAAAGAAAGGAGAGGAATTTCATTGCAGGTAACAGTGCAATCAGTTTGTCTTTGAGCCGGTAGGAGAAAATCCACTGCATTTTGGGGGTGAAGAAAATGGCTTCGTTTCGTTTGGCGCAGATAGAACAGGCGGAAGTCTTATTTCGCTTTTTCGGTCGAAAATGAATTATCGCCTAACGAAGAGCGCTTAGTTTGCCAAATGTTGCGGTTGATTTTATTTCCGTTTCCCTCCTTGCTTCGACTCGTCTACGTGAGGCAAACCTTTTCAGGGTTTTTCTCCTGGCGGTAGGCCTTCGTGTAGCTTCAAAACAGGAAATCAATCTAACTGAGCAAAACCATTGACGGCGCAAACATCTATACTTATAAAAGGCAATGTTTGTGTGTCTGCGTGCGATGTCCAGACGAATCTATCGTACTTACAAACTTGAAATTTGGCACACATGTAGTCTTAAAGGTGACTCAATGCACTTCGAAGCCTGAATTTTAAAATCTAATCTAGAAAATTTTTATTTAATGTTTTGTGTTGGTTTGGGTGCTTTTTCGCACATTTTTGGCCGATCCACGAGAAATAATGATCGGGAAAAAACAATCGATGCACCATCAAATAGAGCAAACAATTATCGCTTTAATGACGTTTGTTTTGAAAGTCTAACGTAATTTCCTGAATTTTGAGAAATTTTTAAATAATAGTCAGTTTTCGAATGAAATTTTAAGATTTCAAAATCAAATGACTCCATCTCACGTTCTAATTTCCTTATATTTTTGAAAAGTTTCGAGCTAATAAATAAAACGGTTCTCCTTCATTTAAAACAAGAACGGTTAAAATACCAATTTAAGTTGATTTTTAATTAATTTTTTAGTTGATGGGGTTAGAGAAATTTTTCAGAAGGAATCGGAATACGGAAATCCCGTTCAATCCAAGTGTGCGCCATCTGGCGGAAAAAATTAGAGCTATGGCTTTATTTGGCATCCTGCCATGAATGAGGGTAGGTACGGGAATATGATGAATTACTTTTATTACTTTGGTTTGAATGAATTATTAAACCGTTTAAGCAGGTTTAGGCAAATGTTTTTTTTTCTCCTTTTGGTTATTTTTTCTTTGTGCGCGTCTGTCTGTTACGTTCTGATCAATTTCGCCTTACACCTCAAGCTCATGATAGACAATTTTTTAATCTGGGGGGGGGGGGGGCGCGGGGTGATTTATATTTTTTATACTTTTGATTTGTTTGTAAAGCTTATTAAAACACACATGTTGTTTAAGTTGCTTCTTGCTGTTTATTAATGATTTTCACGTTGCAATTTTTTTATATAGTTTTGGATTAACGTAATCTGTACTGTTTTTTCACACCTCAAATGTCATAATCGCGAAGCAAAATAAGCGGGAAAATCAATAATTTTCTATCTTCTGTTTTGATTTTCTTTTTAAAACTTTTTCGTGCGAGCGGTTTTTTTTTTAGTTTGTTCCCGATTCCACGGGCAACGTCGTGCGGGTACTGCTAGTTTATTATAAGTAGTCACGTTCTAACAGGAAGGAAATTAGGAAAGTCCTTTATGAAGTTGTTTACCGCATCAAAGAAGTATTTTGAAAACACTGTGAAATCTCTGGTCAAACGATAACCATCAAAATGAAGAAGATGCCTAAAATTTAACCATCTATCAACTTCTATCTAAACATAAACATGAAGAGCTCTTTTGTCCAGTTCTGCTGCGTTATCGGTTGGAAAGGGTTATCTGAACTAACTTGACCTTCCATAAGAAAAGCGAAAACTTTCCTTTTCACTTTCTCGTGTACGAAGTAGACAAAGAGAAAGTACTGTAATCGTCGAAAAACGCGAACTTGTGATGTTGACGAATCTCCACGTTTTAGACATCCCTGACTCCGAAAAACACAATTTTGGAATTATGTCAGTCTGTCTGTGAACACAATAATTCAAAAGTGGTTTGAACTAGAAGGATTAAATTCGGTATTTGATCTTTATACATAATTTGTAGATTTCTATCAAATTTTCGACAAAATTCTACCACGGGGAGTCTGTCTGTCCGTGTTCATGTGAACACGATAACTCAAAAACTTGAATAGCTAGATGGATAAAATTTGGTACACAGTTTTATCGTCATGAATGTAGGTCCGTATAAAATTTTGGACCAAATCGGTCAAAGGGTTACTGTCTGTATAATCGCATGCTTGTGAACACGATAACTTCTAAATGCAATGAATTAGATAAATGAAATTTGATACGTGGTCTTCTTATCTTAATTATAGATCTAGGTCCAATTTTAGTTTCAATCGGTTGAATAAAAGCGTTCAAATAGCATATTTGGATTTGTTCACCATTATACGACACAAAAAAAGAGGCTCGACCGATGATACGTTTTCCCCACTTTTTTTTCTGTCACCCACAACTAAAACAATCAGGAACACAATTGGTCAGAAGAGGCGATGTGACACTTTCATTGAGAATTCGCAGAATGTTTTTTAGTATGTTCTGTATATTAATAATATAATTGGCTTACGCCACTTACAAGGCACATCATACGCCGTTTGATGCACATTTAAATTGCTCAAAAGTGTGTTACATTATTTTATCTTCGTGGAGCACCCTACGACTTCTGCCCGGGGCATGAGCATCCCTCTTGTTCCTCTCCCGGCGCCATGCCACTACTGATCATTTCGATATCCCGAGACTAGCACTTTTGGACGATCTTACTCCGGAAAGGGGTGACAGGCGATGAGTAAGATGAGTGCATTTCCGGAGTTCTTTGTTAGGTCACGCTAAGTGAAATGTAAACATCCCCCCCTTCATTTTTCACTTTTCCCCTATTTTGGTGGAAAAAAACTCCGCCTGGCGCATGCGCAAAAGCGCGGAGGGTTTTGGAATCCGAGAACATACAATATATACTGTGTTGAAACGCATTTACCATTACAATTCATTTCGATTCCAAAACCTAATTATCATGCTTAAATGTGATAGATTTTCGGTAGATTCTCAGTTGAGTCTACAACCTGTCCAAACAAACAAAAAAAATCTGCCTTAAATCTTTAAAGATTTAGCCATTGTTGTCATACTGTCCTACAGCCAGGAGAAAAACCCCAGACACTAGACATCCCGGTGGCGGTAGTTATAGAAACGGGATATTCCACTGCATTTTGGGGGTGAAGGAAAGGACTTCATTTCATTTGGCGTAGATAGAACCCGCGGAAGTCTCATTTTTCCTTGTACTTCGATCGAAAACGAATTCCTCACCTAACGGAAGTGCGCTTAGTTTGCCAAATGTTGCGGTTGATTTTATATCCGTATCCCTCCTCTTTTGGACTCGTCTATTTGAGGCAACCCTGTTCAGGGGTTTTCTCATGGAGGTAGGACAGTACATTGTGAAGACAATATTGTTTTTTGTTTTTTTCGAATTATTTACACAAGTCTCTGCTTTTATCAGTATTCACAAAATTACAATTAAATATCTACTTTTATCAGCATTCGCAAAATTACAATTAAATATCTGCTTTTATCAGTATTCAAAAAATTACAATTAAATATCTGCTTTTATCAGTATTCACAAAATTACAATTAAATATTTGTGAGTACTGCTTTTATCAGTACTCACAAATCCATTACCAAAATGACTCAAATGTTTTGATGGTGTCAAGCTCGCTATTGACTCGCCAAACATTGTAACCATTGAAACGGCCACAATCTTGAAACGCAATCAAAGAATAGAAATTCCTTACACATACGTCCTTTTTAATGATTTCAAGGAAGATTCGTGCCAAGTTCGAAGAAAATCGAACAACACGTTTGATCGCGACTGCGCGACAAACAAATTTCCAGACAGACGAAATACCGAACGGTCGAGTTAAAACAGGATCTCGCTTCGCTCTGTCGGAAATGCGTGGGCAAAAGGAAAGAAAAACGCTTCATTACTGCGTTAGGACAAACGTCATCATACAAGAGACGAATCAAAGTGCTTGCTAAGCGGACGTTTGGGAGAAGACAATAATTAAATAATACTAGCTGTGTGGCCCGGCGTTGCACGGGCTATCACGAATGATAGGATATTCCCGGGCGGAGAGAAGTGAGGTCACGCGAGACCTTGGGATCCATATATTTTCATATGCCCCGCCTCCGTTTTTCTCTACAATCAACAAATATTGTCACTTACTTTCCCTAACAAACGTTACGAAATTAAACACTTTAATACAAAAAAAGAAAGAAAAAAAGCATGAAAACGATTTTTTTCCATTGTTAATAAATCCAAGCACAGAAGCTCGCTCAAAAAGAAATACCAGCTTCCATTAAATAAATAAAAAAATACGACACCGGATGCGAAAACTAATAATAGGGGGGAAAAAGAATCCGCCGGGAATGAATTCACCATGCTGCCAATAGATAGAAGCCCGTCAATTCATTCATTTTGACGTTTTTAATTAATATCTTTTTAACTAATTACAATTTCGGAATTTAGATAGCCGAAATGTATTCCTTGGATTATTTTCCATCTTTTGGTACTTATGGCTAGTTTCAGGATTCAGTGGTTCTTGAAAAGATAGAAGGACATAGATACATATGTTTGTTTACCTTCGAATTTTAATAGGATAGATTTTATTATAACATTCGACAAGTTGCTGTTGAGAAGCATTAAAGGTTTTAATGACAAAGCATATTTATGGATTTTTTTTTCTATTCAATGAAAGCTTAAAAGAAGTTGTTGAAGAATTTTAACTTATCCAGTTGCCTTTTGGCAGCCAACTAGTTGTGCTGAACCTGAAGTCACGAGGCTAAAATATTGAAATTTGCTATAATGCTTTTTTTTTGTAACGGTTTTAACCAACAGATACATCTATGAAACATATCCCATATTTATAGTTCTAAACTAAAATTAACTCAAACATTTATTTCAATTTCACTTGCATTTGCAATTTTAAATTTTTATAAGAGGTTAAGGATATAGGATAATTTAAAAAAGACAAACTAATCGTTTCCAATCAACAAAATGTTAAATATAATTTTTGATCATTTGGATATAGATCTTTTTCTTTGTTTACGGAAATAAGAACAAATTAATAGTGTGTAACATACGATATTTAAATTATCTTTTGCTATTTAGAAGTAATTATAAGAATTTCAGCACTATTTAGAATTCTAATTAGAATTTGAACGTTTCGTAGAATATTATAGTTTCTAGTTAATTTAGCCTCATCTTTTAATTATATTCATCCAATCCTTGTTATTTAGAATATTATAGAACAAAATTTTAATTAATATTTTGAAAAGGTTCAATTATATTTAGATAAAAGAAGACTCAATAGTTGAAACATTTTAAATCTTATTCAGACGATAATTTTATAACAAGGTGATAAAATTTTGATGAGTGGCGTAACTATAAGACAGCAAGATTGGCAAAATGCCATGTCTGTCTGAGGAGGTCCCAACCTGAAGCGTTGCATCTACATAGACAATTCTATTGTTCTACCTTCCAGGATTAATAGAATTAATTAATAGAATCCTGCTTCAGGAATTCCATGGAACAAGAGGAATAGCGCAATCTAGCAACACTAACAATCGAACATCCTTTAGCCAGAACATTGGATGTTGAAGAGGTAATGGATAGTTTTACAGAAATGATTACTTATTGTGAAATATTGTTCATTATTTTAAAAAATTAAAGAGTTTTGTCACATAACAAGTAATATATAAAAAAAAATTTTTAAGTCAATTCCTACTTAGGCCAACAAAGGAAAATTTTAATTTAGAAATTTTTTTCTCCCATATAAAACTAAAATTAATTAAATTTAATTAATGAATTAATATTTGAAAAAACGGTATTAACATCAAGTGTCATCCACTACAAGTTTTAAAAAATGTATTTGAACTTGAGTGGATGAATAAAAAGTATTTTATTAACGATTGAATCTTGAAAATTCCCTTTGTCGCCAAATCGCCAAATTTGTAATGTTAATAGTTTTCGAGATATAATCAAAAACGTACTGCGCATGCGTCATGCAAAATATGAAATGACAGACAGACAAGAAAGCGAATTAATATTGCATTGTCATCTAGTTCTGAGCTATGTTTAAAGTTTCAAGTCTCCAGCTCATCGGGAATTAGTTTAAAATCGATTGCAAAATTTGAAAAAGTTATAGGGAGAGTGTGAACTAATAGTAGGAATTGAAAAATGGAAATAAATACTGAATCACACCATTTCCTTACTACTCCAGAATTGTAAGATCCTTTAAAATCAATTAACAGTATTATAAAGGAAAACTAACCAGATCAAAAAAAGAAATAATTTTATGATAAATGATTAACGAGTTTAATTTCTAAGGGTTCCACCCTAAACATTGCTCCGTGCTGTCTAGTTACGGCACTGATTTTTGTCCTTTCTCTTTAAAGCAGTGCTACTACTTCAGTACTTACAGTTCCATTCATTTCCGGCCCGGAACCGTTCCGTTCTATCCATTGAGATCTCATGATTCCCACCAGCGAATGTGAGGCAATCCTTTAGAAGAACAACGAAGACGGGGCGATGGCAGGCACTAGCGCGAACAATGCACATCGCAGCAGTGCCAGCCAACAGCGCGGAGGACTTGAACCAGTGCCAGACTGTCCTGTTGCGCACAGGCAAAGGGTTGCAAATGTGGGCCGTTGGCACGCTGATGGCTTACCCAATTCTCGAAGGGATACAAGGAGAGAGAAACAATTCGTTTTATGTCTCTTCGGAACGGCAATATATACGATATAAATATACTTTTATCAAGAGGGGAGGGCTGTTGTCAGAATGTTGTACGTCTCCCGCGAAAAAGAATGAGCAGATTAACCTTGGCCGCAGACCTGTTGTTCGAAATGATTTATATTAGGAATTGGACTCTTTTCGGTGGAAAACAAAGTTGATAAATAGTGCATAATCATTCCATGAAGTCGACGTTTTTTCATTTATTTATTTAAAGGAAATACACACAACATAAACTCCAATTATCGTATTGCGTGACACAAAATGAACATCAATCAAAGAATTAATTTAAAAAAGCATCAAAACGCTGAATCTGAAAAACATTAACAAACATATTGCGAATTAAAAAGTTGAAACATTTAATCATTAAGTTTATTATGTTAAATTTATTGTTTAGATACTGAGCATAACTTTTTATTCAATCGCCATATTGTTTATCTAATAAGAAATTTATTTGTTTTTCTAATAGGAAATTATTTTTTTTTTACAGAAAACGATATTTTTAAGAAGAAGAATTTATTTTATTTCATAAAAAAATATTTTAAATTGCTGTTTCAAACATTTTAAATCGTTTACAGACGATAATACTTTCATGACTTTAAAAATCTAAAGAGATGAAATAAAAACTTAACGAAAAGAAAGTATTTTAAATTTTAAGTTTCCTTGAATTTACAGAAATAAGAATATATTTCGAGGAATAAACGATATTTTGCAAATAACGAACAATTCTGTTTGAGATATTTAAAATCTGTTGCAGTTGACAAAGTTTTAATATGTTAATAAGGTTTGCATTTTATAAATTTCTTTTTTTTAAGTATGCGACAGCTGAAAAATCATGCAAAATGATAACAGTTGTATATTCAACCATTTGTATGCTTTTTAATATACTGAAGCTGATTTCCATGCTGAAAATAAAGTCGTTTTTGAATGAAATTTAGAACTCGAAGGCAGTCATTTTGACGTCACAAATGTGACAGAAAAGCAACAACTAAAACTTTGAATTCGAGAACAGCACAATGAGTGATTTTGCGAATTTGAAGGGATAAAAGTAAGAAAAATTCATTATCCCAAATTTTGAATAATTACATTTTTGTAGTAAAAGCCAATATTTCAAATAAACCAATCCCAAGTTATAACACTGTTAAGTTGCAATTTTCTATTTTTCGTTTATTTCCCCATAACCGTGCTTTATGTGAATATTTTTAATATTATGTGTAAATATTAAAGATTAATTTTTCTGTTGAGCAATAAAACAAATCTAAAAATCTGTATCTCAATACTACACCAGGAATTTAATAGAAATTCTAAGAAATGTATTTATATCATCTATACATAGAAGGATTTTCCTATGCCTTGGTCTTTCCCCTAGTTTCAAACCTATAGCATTTTAGTGAATTTTGAATGAAATTTTCACTAGAGTGAAATTTCAAAAGAATTCACTAGCAAGTTAACATAACAAAAACGATACGGGTAAATGTCAGGAAATAGAGAAGCTTCATTCTCATAATATTTTCCATAAATAAAAACAATACAACATCCTGAAGTTCCCAATTCCGACGTCAGAACATTTTATTGAAATACTGGACGAATGTGAACTAGAAAATCAGATTATTGTTTATCAAAAACTATTCCGATGATCATGGTGAAATTATATGAACCTTATTTTCATATCATTTTCTGTAAATGATGAAATTTTCGAGAAAAAAAATTTGAATTACAGCATTTTATTGATATACGAGAATTATTCTCCCATAGAATGCGATGCTAATAGAAAAAGTTGCCGAATTTGGAAATTCAAAGAGAATATTTTGGTAGCCTATTTCTATAAATGGCCGAATTTGGAGATTTAGCTCCGATGTTATTAATTTCGTGCAGCTAGATTCCCAAACTCCCCACACTGATGAACAAAATTAAAATTTATGATTGGTTTACGTCACTATTGGATGAAAAGTGTTTTGTTCATTCCAAGTGTGATGAAACTGACGAAGCTAATCTCACTTTCGCAATCTCTGTCTTTTACTTCCGGATCGAAAATGGATTCAATCAGCGTCGACGAAGAAAGATTTATCAAAACAATTTTTTTAATCCCAAAAAATACAATCACAACTGCTCACAAATGTGTTCTTTTTTTTCCTTCTTTCATAATATTTATATTAAAATTTTGTTGACTATGTATGAACAAATGCTGAAAATTTGAACAAATGTTAGAAATCGATTAGTCTTTAATTAAAATTTTGTTCACAATGTATTAACGAATGTTGAAAATTTGAACAAATGTTAGAAAACGATTAGTCTTTAATTAAAATTTTGTTCACAATTTATGAACGAATGTTGAAAATTTGAACAAATGTTAGAAAACGATTAGTCTTTAATTAAAATTTTGTTGACGATGTATGAACGAATGTCGAAAATTTGAACAAATGTTAGAAAACGATTATTCTTTTAACGCACAAGAAAAAGGAAGTTGTGTGACAATTATCCCTTTTTTTTAGGTCATTTTAGATTTAATTTGATGTAATGGCTGTCAATTAGGATTTTTTTCTAAATTATTCGCAAAGATAGTAAGACTCCGCTTATTGCGTTTGGCACCATTTTATCTAGTGCAATTTTTCTTGGAGTTCTGTACGTTTCAGCGATCCATTTAGTACGGTTTTCCTACAATGAAACTGCTGTAAACGAATTTGCTTTGGAATCACTCTTAAGTTGTTTTTCGGATACAAATCAAAACGGTGCAATATTTAGGAAAATCTGCTTCTTTCTCATCTAGAAATAGGAATAAATTTCGAGTACCAAACGATATTTTAACAGGAAGATTGAATTCCGGTCGAAATGTTTAAAATCATTTACAGAGGATCATTGATTATAGGATTTTCAGTCATCGGGTCATCATGTAAGGATACAATAATAGTGTGCCTGCTCTATTGACTTAACAATGAATCTCGATTTTATGTTAGTTCTTAAAACAAAGCATTTCCTGACGAAACGAACGGATACTTAGAATTTGATCATTCAAATGATTTCATCGACACATTTTTTAATAAATTTCTTCATTTTTAAGCATATAACTTTTTACTTCCTTATCTCTTTGATGCCCATATAAAAAAGGAAACTCGAAATAAACTGATAAATAACTAAAATGCATGACAAATGAAAAATTTAGTTTCTTATGCAGAATTTTACAAAAGGTTTTTCGCAATAAACCCGTCACACGAAATAATGAGCGAAAAAGATAAAAATTACTGCGTGTGGATAAAAGAGCAAAAAGATTTATCAGTGTTTGCAGACTTTTAGGTCAGTTACTTGAAAATACACACTAAAAATAATCTCCATAAATAATATATTGTAAAGAATCTTTAAAACCTGAAAACATAAATGCTACGAAAATTAAATTTTTCACTAAATCTAGTTAATTTTTTTTTTGTTTAGGTTCTCAATGATTTTCCAACAAACCTACGAACCTTTGCCAATAATCAGAGTAATTTATAATGATGTTATTTGCAGTAAATGAAAATAAATAAAATAAAATAAATAAAAATATCGTCTGCAATAAAAACCAACGGGAGTGTTCTCCCCTAAACTTTCTCGTATACTTCCCCGAAGAGGTGGCATTTCCCCTTCCCCCGCGTGGCTAAAAAAATTCGAACCTACTGTTACCCAGAATCCAATGACTATCAGAAGGTTTTTCATTGTAGTGATTGAAAAATATCTAGGCAAAGAATGAAATTCAAAGAGATGCGTAACGATTTTCCTTTCTTACCGGCTCAAGGACAAACTGACGTAATTCGCTACTCCGTAATGAAATTCCCTCTCCGTTCTTCCAGTACGCATGCGCGTGGAGATAACGGATTCTCTTCTAAAGTAAATTATACGAACCGACAGACAGTCAACCCTTTAACGAATTTGGCCCAAATTTTATGCGGAGCTACATTCATGACGATAAAACTGTGTATAAAATTTTATCTATCTGGCTTTTCAAGTTTTTGAGTTATAGCGTTCGCATGACCACGGATATAGGGACAGACAGACTTCCCGTGGACGGATTTTGTCCAAAATTTGATTGAAACCTAAATATCATGTGTAAAGATCACATACCAAATTTCATCCCCGTTGCTCTAATAGTTTTCGAGTTATCGTGTTCACAGACACACAGACATACATAATTCCAAAATTGTGTTTTTCGGACTGAGGGAGGTCTAAAACGTGGAGATTCGTCAACATCTCGAGTTCGAATTTTTTGACGATTACTATACTTTCTCTTTGTATACTTCGTATACGAGAAAGTAAAAATGAAATCATTTACATCCGGGGAGTTTATGAAGCCTCGGTGGCCCAGTTGCAAGATCTCGATCTCGGGAAGGAGGGTTCTAGGTTCGAGACCCGATTCCATTGAAGAACGATGGGGACTAGTGCACGTTAAATCATACGTAGGGAGCTAAACCTTTTCCTTCTGGTGTGGTGCGTAAGTTTGTTGAGGGGGTGCCTGCCCAGGCGTCGTCCTCATCATCTGGGCGTGCTTCAAAATGGCCGTACGGAGATTTTATATATGGATCAAAATGAATATATATTTGGGCTAATCGAATTCGTTCCCATTTTGAAGCAACAAGTGGGCTATCTTGGACCTTTGAACTGCGGTCAGACCTGACCAGCAGACGACACCTGAATCAGCAGTGTCCTTCTCCAAATTTCCAACCAATACCAGCATGAGGACGTTCGAGCCTCGATGCCAGATTCAACTTATAGACCTACATACATGGAGGATCTTTGTTCGAATCGGGTTTCGTGCTTGTAACTCGTCAGCCACGAAGCTGAGACTTTACCACCATGCCATCGAGGATCTTCAGACGAAGAAAGGATATATTCCTGCTCATGGGATAAATAAACGAGTCAAACGCCCCTCGCCAATTTAATGGACCTTATGCTTGTGACGTCACATCCTCCGACACGTGATCTGCCGGAGGCAGCCATTGGTCAGTCTTAAACAGCTGACTCAGACTGCTTTTATTTCTGAGTCTCTTATAGGCAGATCGTTTTGTTTATTCCTCCGCAGCTGTTTTTCTATACTCTCGAACCCAAACGGTGCATAAGGTCCATTTCCGAACCCACTGAGCATTGTACAGGTGGAGAAAGATCGTGATGTCGCAGCACAGGGCAAAATGTTAGATGCTTGAAGGACTGCACAGTTACGTTTGTCATGTGACTCTGACGTCATGTGTATTGCCTTTAATGCATTCCATTAATATAGTGGAAGAAATATGATTAAAAATTCGATAACAAATGCAAATGATCGTCGACAGAATTAAAAGTAAAATTTTAGTCAGAAAAAAGATGGAAATCAGACTAAAAATATTGCGACAATTAAAGCTGGCCTCACTCAACTAAAAATTGTTGAATAGTAAAATGGAGGAATAAATTACAGTAGGAACCCGAACCCCATGAATCCGAAATTTCGGATAATCTGAACGCATTTTACTTTTAAAAAATTTTCTGAAAGATTTTAAATGAAAAATGAAGTAAAATAACAATTATGGATCAGAAACAAAGCTAATGTTTATTCCTAACTTAAAAGAAGTATTCGGATTGGTGTTTAAGAATGAATACAGCACCTGAACTAGTAGGAACAAACTCAGATACTTTCTTCTTACCTTCATCTTGTTTGCCAATGTATTGTGCGAATCGCCGCGTGCTCTTTCCGTACGCCTTCACAGAGCACGCAGAGTCAATACTCTACTGCATTTGGTATATCGAGAGTACTTTACCGAATTTCCAGGATAATACAAATTCTCCGGAATCTGTGAGGTCCTGAAAAGCACCCGCAAACTTTCCCACGGAAAAAGTGACCGGGCCTCCCAGGCCGCTAGGAGAGAGCGGTTGGAGAAAGGGGCCGACAAAGCCTTCCCAGATTGCGTCATCCCGGAGGGTCTTCTTTTGAAATTCACCGCCATTTGACCTCGAGTGGACACACGCGGAGCAAAGGAGAGGCATTGCATACGCCTAGCACCAATGCGATTGAGGCGTGAAAGACAGAGTTTTGTGATTGGGAGAACGGGTCACATCTCCTGCAAATGAGGAGCTGAACTTTTGACCCCGCCTAAAAAGGGCAGGTCCCAAGGAGGGTTTTTAAACTGGAACCCGAGAGGAATTGGGGAGGATGATCGGGAGAGATCAAGATAGGTTCGTTTGAAGAACCGGGGAATTACCATTCCCGTGACGGAGATTTTTGGAAAAGGAGTTCTCAGGCTGAGAAGCTGCTGTACCGGGCCTTGCCCCGTTTAACCTAAGCCGACCCTTGGCTGCATATCGCTCGTCTCGAGTGAGAAGTTCTTAGGAACCCTTGATATAACCCGCGAGAGGTTATCTGCTAGAAATCTGAGCGGATTTTCCCCTCAGATCATTATTCCGGACTTCGGACTCATACTCGCCTAGAGTAGAACTTTTAGAACTCTGCATTACCTCGAGTGAACTCGTGAAATCTGCGAACTGTATTCCAAATTGATTTCGGACTTGTCTAATGCTATCTCGTCCTGAGTAAGCGGAGTTGTATTGAATCGATATTAATTTGTATAAATTGTAAAAATTCAATTAATCAAGAATTTGCATTGAATATTAATATCTTAATATGGCTGTGTCGTCTGGTGAGTCCTTCATAGTTTAGCATCGCTGAGCTAAGACCCTACAAATCCGAAGAAGGTCAGCTCCAATGAGTTCGGATTCCCTGGGTTCTACTGTAGCTTTCTTCAGAGGATTTCTCCAGAAGTTAGTTTCCGTATATTAACACCGGAAAACATCAAAATTGACGAATTAAAAAATAAATAAATAATAATAGAGTCGAAAAGTATTTTTATGTACTTTTGGAGGATTCTCATTTATGTCAATCCATAACGTTGCTTGAGTAACACATAGGTGTTTTTTTTAGATTGGAATAAATAAAAATTGGAAATTCCTTACTGCTGTTTAGTCTGAGGTTTTGAAAGTTTAAAAAGAAATATAAAAATACGAATTTCACTAATATTGCGCGAACGACATTGCATATACCCGAGGCACTCGGTATCCAAAGCCGTTATTCTAATTACAAAAGAAGATAAATCAATTTAAAACCATTATGATTTGAAATAAAAAGAAGAAATATATGTTGTGAGATTCTCAAAGTTTTATCCTTCACTAGCAGTAGGCGCACGGCGTTGCCCGTGGAATCAGGACTTCAACGAAATGACAAAAAAAAAAAAAAAAAATGCCCACAATGACATGAAAAAGTCCTGAAAACAAAACAAAAGATACACATTATTGATTTTCCCGCTTATTTTTCTTCGTGATAATGACATTTCAACTGTAGAAAAGCAATACAGAGTACGTTAATCAGAAACAATATAAAAAAATTGCAACTTGAAAATGATTATTATACAGCAAGCAAAATATAAAATCGAATCCGAAAATAATAATCGCAGTCATTCAGTTGAAGGTTATAACGTCACCCTGCCCCGTCAGCCAATGAAATTGCCGGTAACGTTCCGGAGAGGTGTCGCGGGAGGAAGCCTCACTAGAGGAAAAATATCTTTCAACTGACCAGGAAAAAATTAATTAAGAAAAAACGGGAAAAGATATTTTAACCGTTCTGTTTTAAATCCGACAAAACCGTTGCAGTTATAAGCTGAAAAAAATTGAAAATAATAGTGTTATTAGAACGTTGGATGCAACAAATTTAAAAACGAAAATAAAACTTCGATGGCAAAACTGACTATTTTTTAAAAAATTCTCAAAATTCAGTAAATTACGTTAAAAATTCAAAACTAACTTCATTAGAACGGAAATCGCGAGCTCTTTCCGATGGTGTATCTATTTTTGTCGTACAATTATCCGAAACCATTCTATTGAGAAATTAGTGCGAAAAATCACCCAAAACAACACAAAACATTAAATAAAAAATTTTCTCGATTAAATTTTAAAATTCCGGCTTCGAGGTGCATTGAGTCACCATTAAGACTACCTGTGTGCCAAATTTCAAGGCTGTAAGTGCGATAAAATCGTCAGGATATCGCACCACACACATACAAGCATTGCCTATTATAAGTATAGATTCACATCATGTAGATGAGTGCAAAAAAAAAAAAAATGAACTCTTACTCGATGCAAAAAAAAGTACTGATAAGGAATATAGAACGGCCTTGCTCAAACACTATACGACACAAAAAATGTCACGCCACAAGTTGAACGACCTTGAACGCTTGTCTTGGTAGTACTTGAAGTCGAATGCGATTTCGCGCGTTCAGCCTCACTTAAATGGTCTGGAAGCATACAATTTGAGTTATTTCTTTTTATAAAATAGTAATTTTTCACACTGACTGCATTTTTCATTCGGAAAAATTGTCTTTAAGAACACAAATGCCGTTAAAAATATGGAAGGCAGAATCGATAAAATTTTAATAAAAAAAAATGTTGGTGTCCTTTTTTACTTATTTATTTGAATGCTCAAAATCTGGATTTCTCATCAATGAAACTTAGAACTGCTTCAGAACTTTTTACGTTTGTGTGTGTTTTGTTTCTTCTCTGTGTTTCAGCATTAATTGTATTAAAGAATCGATTAAAATTATTTCTGTCAATGCGGTGATTTTTTCAGTGGCGTACCTACATAAAATGCCGCCCAGGGCAAATACCGAAACTGCGCCCCTCTTTTTTTCTTTCGAAATGTGTTCCTCATTTTCTTTTCGGAAACTTTATACCGGGGAGGGCAAAAATTAAAAGCGAAAATGAACTTAAAAATTAACATATAAAACATTTTTGAGTTGATAGGATTTACAAATTCTTTAACGAAATTTCGCTAAATTTTCACAGAAATCTTTCTGCATTCTGACTTTAATCCTTTAAATATGGCTGAAATCAGGAAATCAAAGTTTTTTGATATATTAGAAAAATATAAATAAAAGGTGCATTCCATTTATTTCGTATTCGAAAAATAATATAAAATGTCTAAAAATCTCTTAATCAATCGAAAAAAAACCCAACACCAACACATATACGAATAAAAATGAAAAAAATTATATGTATTACTTGTTTGCCCATAGACAGTATATAAAAACTTTAAACATTCAAGTGAACCTTTTGCTAACACAGATAAAATCATATAAAAGCCTTAGTATCTACTACTAATAAAGGAGAACGTGTGTGTCCGTGTGAGTTTTTAATTTCATTGATGGGAGTTTGGATCGTCAAATCTCTGAAACATAATATTACTTGTAATTTTGTCGCAGCTTGAGGTTTCCGGGTTGTAAAAATGACTGTGTCTTTAATAGTTTTCCACACTTTCACACTTTGTTGAAACCATTTCAATTTTTAAGAATCTTGGGAAAAAGTGCTTCAGAAAAACTTACTTTTCTTTTAAATACAACCAATTGATTCCTCAATTTTGCGCCTCCTGGAAACTGCGCACAGGGCACGCGCCCCACATGCCCCATCCTACACCACTGGAGGTTTTTCGTCAGTGATGCACATTTATGTATAAATAATGCTTCATCTTAAATCAACCAATCGTCCTACGTAATATTTTTAACTAGCAGTACGCGCACGGCGTTGCCCGTGGAATCAGGACTTCAACAAAATGAAAAAAAAAAAAAAAACCGCCCACAATGACATGAAAAAGTTTTGAAAACAAAATCAAAACAAAAGATACACATTATTGATTTTCCCGCTTATTTTTTTTTTCACGATAAGCAATAATAAAAAATTGCAGCGTGAAAATTATTATACTGCAAGCTAAGTATGCGAGATGAATAAATACATTAAGATACTGCCGAAAATAATAATCAGTCATTCAATTCAAGGTTATGACGTCACCTTCCCTTCAACCAATCACATAGCCATCTGAGTTCCGAAGTGCCGTGCCGCGCGAGGAACTCTCTCCCTAAAAATAACTCTCAACCGCCCAGAAAAAAATTAATTAAAAAAAAACTTGAAAAGATATTTTAACCGTTGTTGCTTTAAATCCGACACAACCGTTATACTTATAAGCTGAAAAGAAAATTGAAAATAATAGTGTTATTAGAAAGTCGGATGCAACAAATTTAAAATCAAAAGTAGCATCTTGATGCCAAAACTGGGTATTTTTTAAAAAATTCTCAAAATCCAGTAAATTGCGTTAGAAATTCAAAACTAACTTCATTAGAACGGAAATCGTGTGCTCTTTCCGATGGTCTATCTATTTTTGTCGTACAATTATTCGAAACCATTCTATTGAGAAATTAGTGCGAAAAATCAACCAAAACAAC
>BGPR01003171.1:27576-43498 GCA_013235015.1 Araneus ventricosus | reverse complement strand
GCACTTCTTGTACCTCTAACTCCCCTTGCAGCCGCAAGACTGTCTACAATTTCATTAAGGGGTCGTCCACAAATGATGTCACGCTTGGAGGGTTCTATGAATGTGACAGTGTGTGACCAAGGGAGGAAGGGGTAACAAGAAGTAATGGCATTTCAATGTTAAATAAAAAGCATTAAAAATCAGAGATCAAATTTTGAATTATTTAAAATACTAACTGAAGGGTATTTATAAATAACTCATGTGTTCATATATTCTTTCTTTCAAAAGGCATTCAGGTAGGTTCTGAAATATAATAGTAACGGTAAATCGTCACAATGCGTCAAAACCTCTCCTCTCTCTACTGTAAATGTCGCAAAGATACGTCTTACACCTGGGTGAGTGGTAGAACTGGTAGTAGCTACAGACAGGTTGATTTTGAGGCGTTTTTTTTCTTAAAATTCAATTGTTTAAGAGTATTTTTTCATTATTCACAGAAATCCATAAATTTAAAGCAAAATATATCAAATTCAAAATATTACTGTTTCAATTTGCTCTTTTATAGTGTATTTTTGTACTATCGTATTGTAATTAGGTTTATTGTTGTAAATGACCTTAATCTTACTTCTTTAAAAATAGTACACATATAATCATTATTATTGTTATGCTCACTAAATGTCATTGAAAACACATGGTTAAAGTTTAAAAATAAAAGAATATAGATACCTAACGTAGTGCTTTGTTTCTAGAACTGCAAAATATTTATGTAATATAATGTATATGTGACAAAATGGGCATCACACATTTTGGTTAAAATAAAAACATTTAAAATCAGCAGATTAAAATTTGAAGTTATTTTGAAATTACTAGAATTTGAGGGTATTTTTTTTAATCGGGACTAAAACAACTTTCATGTGATTTTTTTCCTACTTACATTGAAAAAAAGGCATTCAGGGTAGGTTCTGAGAATATGGTAGCAGCAGAAATTCTTCACCATTAGAAGAAAACCTCCCCCTGCTCATAAATGTCATTAAAACACATAGTTAAAGATTAAAAATAAAAACTGAAATATGATCTATAACGTAGTGCTTTGTTTCTGAACTGTAAGTATATGTTTATGTAATATAGCGTGACATGTGACAATGGGGTGGGAGGGGGTATGGTGAAGTGTGACACTTTGTGACAAAGGGAGGGAGGTGGTCAAAAATATTGAAAAAAAGTGTGACATCATTTATGGACAGCTCCTTGGTAGTTTATTAAATTATTTCATTGTTTTGTTTGCTTGGTAGTTTGTTGCATTTTGCGAACTCCAGTTACTTTGTATGAATTTTATTAATTTTTCATCAACTGTTTTTTAGTATTAACCGCTTAACTTAACAGCCCGAGAATACTCGTCCATCGAATTATCGAAATTTTAGTCTTATAAACTAAAATTGAATCATTAATTAGCTTTATAAATTGACACAAAAAATACGTAGGATCCATAAACATCTTAAGTATCCTACGCCTTCTTAGATGAATGAAAACGACAGCCCCTTTCCAAGACAGGAGGGGTCTTCTTATTAGACAGCAAAAAAAACTATTCAGTTAAGTGGTTAATTAGTTTATTTAGTTTAGTTATATTAATGTTCCATTTAGAAGCAACACAAGTACTATTTTAGGACGGAACTCGTACTTTTCAATCGCTGTCAGGTGACGAATGCGACCTGAGCTGTCACAAGGTTACTAGACGCCGTCACAAATAAACAAAGTACGCAATTTCATTTCGTGAGTTCATTTAGTTTATAAATTAAATGAAAAATTAATTAATTAATTTAATTAAATTTATAAGAGTCGTGTACTGGAACTTATTCAAATTAAAATCAAGTTTCACTTAAATTTCAGAACATTTTTTTTTTCCATATTTCCAAATTCGCGTTCAGATCAGTGTGACCCTGTTTGATTTGCGGTTCGTCGACTGATTCAACAGTCCTGACGAACTTAGTATTTCTAATGTCTAAAATAAGTTTCGTAATTTTTTTCGCCATTTTTTGAAAAAAATACTTTTAAATTTAAATTTTACTTTTTCTAAATTTATTCGCGATGTACTGAAATCAATTCTCTCGAAGACGACCAGCGATGAAATGTTTTGTTATTTCAGTTTCCCTTCATATTTGTCACTTTAAAAAATGTTTTATAGAGATTAAATGAAAATCAATAAAAAAGTATTTCGATTTGGAAGTTGTGGAGGGGAAAGGGGGCCCCGTAGCGTATATCAGTGGCTGCAACTAGGGGAGATGGTCTCCCTACCCCCACTTTTCGCGGGAAAAATTAAATTTTTATTTCATTTTAGCTGCTTAAAACCAGGAATTACAAAAAATAACCAGCGGGAGGGTTCTCCCCTAAACTTTCTCGTATACTTCCCCCAACAGGTGCCGTTTCTCCTTCCCCCGCGTGGCTAAAAAAATTCGAACCTACTGTTATCCAGAATCCAATGACTATCGGAAGGTTTTTCATTATAGTGATTGAAAAATATCTAGGTAAAGAATTCAAAGAGATGCGTACCGATTAAAACGCATCTATCGCACGCTGCTAGGTTTCACTCTTGCCGTCTCAAGGACAAACTGACGTAATTCGCTCCTTTCGCGAGCACAGACGATTGCTTCCTTACGCATGCGCGTGGAGATGACGTATTTGGCCCAAAATTTTATACGGACCTACATTCATGACGAAAAAACTGTGTACCAAATTTTATCCATCTAGCTATTCCAATTTTGAGTTATAGTGTTCATATGACTTCGGACATACAGATAGACAGACTTCCCGCTGACGGATTTTGTCCACAATTTGATAGAAACCTGCAAATTATGTTTAAAGACCACATACCAAATTTCATCCCCGTAGCTCTAATAGTCTTCGAGTTATCGTGTTCACAGACAGACAGACATAATTCCCAAATTGTGTTTTTCGGACTCGGGGAGGTCTAAAACGTGGAGATCCGTCAAAATCTGGAGTTCGAATTTTTTGACGATTACAATACTTTCTCTTTGTATACTTCGTATACGAGAAAGTAAAAAAAAATCAATCGTGTTAAAGAACTCTAGCCAATTATGCAACTAATTTTTTTTTGTCTACCCCCTACAATGACGGTCACATTTAGGCGTCTAAATTTGTTGCCCCCTTCCAACTTTTGCCAGAAAGGAGCCGCCTCTGTCTTATATTGTCCCCTACAAAGTTTTATCCTGCCCTGAAAATAACTGTGGAATTGTTTCCATTAAACATTTTCTTGTGGTACAATCGAGAAGGGAGTTATTCGGATAAGAACCACGTGACTTCTAATTTAGCAAGATCGGTCGGTTGCCAAAACGCAGCTAGATTAATTAAAATTCTCCTTGCATCTCCCATTCGCACATTCCTGACACATGCCGAATGAAATGTGCGCACCGAAATTTGATGGGCTCATGCGCAATGCTTGACAAAAGGTTTCCCAAGTATGCAGAGCATTCTTGGTGCCCACTAAAGTCCCTCACCACCCTTTTAACTACCAAATGGCTGCAGCTATCTTCATAAGAGTGGTGTCTAGGTATGCAAGGTGCGTTCGAAAAGTTCGGTGATTGGTCTCATAAAATAAAGGAAACAATGTATGCAAACAAAATACCTTTACTGGCATTCGAAGTAATCACCATTAGCTACAATACACTTTTGACATCGGTTGTACAGCTGCTGGAAACTGTCAGCAAACACTTCTTTCGGTATCGCTCGAAGCACCGTTGTCAGACGTTGCTGGATCCGCGCAATGTCGGAAAAGCGCAGACCTTTTTCTTACGCTTTTGCAAGTGTTCGTGAATAATGTTGCTCACACTGCTTATCTTCAACTCTTCTGCTATCATTCTCAAAGACAGCCGTCGATCATCCGTCGCACTCGTTCGATGTTGTCTGGAGTTGTGCTTGTTGGTGGTCGACCGGAACGCGGCTTGTCTTTGACATCTTCCTTTCCGTCTCTAAAGCGTTTAAACCACTCAAAAACACACTTTTTACTCACTGCGTCCACACCGTACACTTTCACTAACATTTCGTGTGTCTCCGTCGCCGTTTTGCCTAATTTGAAGCAAAACTGGATGTTCACGCGTTGCTCCGTTTCGCAGTGACGGGCCTTCTCACAATCACTCTTTAAATTGGTCGTAGTGCGCACTTCCGCTTTACTATAGTGATTTGAACGCTAGGGGACACTAGTTGCCAGTCTCTCAATGCGTCTGCGTGAGGACAGCATCCGAACCAGCGCGGTTATTCTACTATGGGACCATTCACCGAACTTTTCTAACTCACCTTGTAGTAAAGTGACTATGCGCTACTGGATGAAACCACTTACAGCTCCACCTGGTGGAAAACGGTGGAGTTAGCGTTATTATCTCTAAAACGGTACGAGATAGAGGGAAAAATTGAATTACAAAGCTGTAGAGCATCATCGATTTAGTACAAAAATACACCTTGCGGTCATGAATGCTTAGAACAGAACGCTTAAAACACGTATTTGTTTATTCGCGATTTCCTACACTGACAGGTGACAAAACATTCTTAGAAAGAAAAAAAAAAACAACTAGAGAGAGAGTTATCACAAGATACTTCATTTTCGATGTTCAAACTTCTCTCCGTCAGCTACAATGCACATTTGGACCCTTGCTTGAACTTCACGTTGCACACGAGCATAGTGGGTGTCATGTTGGCACGAGCATCCGTAATGCGTAGTTGAAGGTCCTGCAATGTTGGCGGAGGGGCGCATACACCTGCTGTTTGAGATATCCCCACAAGAACCAGTGGGAGTGGCCTCCCCTAAACTTACTCGGATACTGCTAAAAAGTTTGTATTTACCCCCCCCCCCCTTGCGTGGATAAAAAAAATCGAACCTACTGTAATCCAGAATGCAGCTAATATCAGAAGGTTTTTCATTGCAGATTATAGTGATTGTAAAATATTTAAGTGAAGAATCATATTAAAAGAGATGCCTATGTATTAAAACTTACCAATATTTATTTTCCATCACACTCCAGCAAGATCCGCTATTATACGAGCGAGCGAAAACAAAACAGGAGATAAAACATATCTATCACAAACTCCGTCTCAAGGACAAAGTGACGTAAACCTCCCGCTTGGTACCAGAGATTGTTAAGTACGCATGCGCATGGAGATCAGTTTTGAAACGAATACTTAACAAGTATGCGATTATACAGACCGACAGACAGTCAACCCTTTGACGGGTTTGGCCCAAAATTTTATACGGACCTACATTCATGACGATAAAACTGTGTACCAAATTTTATCCATCTAGCTATTCAAGTTTTTGAGTTATAGTGTTCGCATGACAGCGGACATACAGATAGACAGACTTCCCTTTGACGGATTTTGTCCAAAATTTGATTGAAACCTACAAATTATGTGTAGAGATCACATACCAAATTTCATACCCGTAGCTCTCATAGTTTTCGAGTTATCGTGTTCACAGACAGACATAATTCCAAAATTGTGTTTTTCGGACTGAGGGAGGTCTAAAACGTGGAGATTCGTCAAAATCTCGAGTTCGAATTTTTTGACGATTACAATACTTTCTCTTTGTATACTTCGTATACGAGAAAGTAAGAAGTCCATTGAATTCAGGTCAGGTGAAATAAGAATGTATAGTCACCTGTCAGTGTAGGAAATCTCGAACAAATACGTGTTTTAAGCGTTCTGTTCTAAGCATTTACGTCCACAAGGTTGTGGAAAATATTCGAGTTTAACCCTTTGGTCTGCCTCATCACAAGAGGGCGCTCTCCACCGTATTAGAATTAATCTGGAACTATAGTTCAGAAGAGTCGATTGTATTGTTTGAGCATGCTTGACGGAATGTAGTTCGTTTCGGTTCGATTTATCGGCCATAGTTATAGATGTTTTTTATTAAATATTATTTTTTTAAATTCTACTGCGTAGTTTTCATAAGTGTCAGTGTCGCTTCTAGTACCCTTAGAATTAGTTTTAGCTTAGCTTCGGTATTTATTTCAAAGGTATCTTTTTGTATTCAATTGATGATTCTCTAAAACTTTGTAATTCACTTTTTCTTCTATCTCGTACCGTTTTAGAGATAATAACGCTAACTCCACCGTTTTCCACCAGGTGGCGCTGTAAGTGGTTTCATCCAGTAGTGCATAGTCACTTTACCATGCTTTGACACCACTCTTATGAAGATAGCTGCAGCCATTCCGTAGTTAAAAGGGTGGTAAGGGACTTTAATGGGCACCCTGTATAATGTGTGGTGTCAGTTTAATTGCCTCCGCTAGTTTTTGTCGCTTCGTAGAAATCATATAGCTTTGCGAATTAAAAAGTAATATAGGGAAGAAAATTGCTGCTATCTGCCCTTTGAAAAAAAGATGCATATTTTGCAAACGATTCAAAAAATATTAAGTGCAGTGGAATCGGCTCATTTGAAGATGACAGAATAAAATTAAAAATTAGATTTATCCAAAAGTTCGAGTTAAGAAAAACTAAGTAGAGAAAATAACAAGACAAAGTGACAATGGTAGTAACGATTTATTCTAATAAATAAGCAGTAAGAAATTATCATAAATTTAGTGAAAATCAATGTTGAAAAAAATAATTTTAATGAGTAAGCAAGTATTTGTAATAGTTTAATTCTATTAACGTCCCGTTTTGAAGCAATATGATGGCTATTTTGGGATGGATCTCACTGTTTTGAAGCAATACAATGGCTATTTTGGGATGGATCTCGTTGTTTGAAGCAATATGATGGCTATTTTGGGATGGATCTCGTTGTTTTGAACCCCCGTCAGATGACGAGGATGTACCCCGAGCTGGCATCCTCATCTCTAAATTTCTTCACCACACCAACAAGAGGACGTTTGGCCCTCTGCGTATGATTTGGCGTGTAGGGGCCCCACACCTGGCGGATCTTCAGTGAGATCGGATTTCGAACCTGGAACCTTCCGGCCTCGAAGCCTAGGCCTGGTCTTACCACTAGGCCACCGCGGCTCCTAAGTAATTGTAATAAAAAAACAGTTTGAATAAAACAAACGTGTACAATAAAACTCCAAAACAAACAATTAGCATATAATGTTTTCGGATTTTTTTTAAGTAAGAAGTTTCTAAAACTTTTTAAAAAATTTAATACACAAAATAAAACATACAGGCGTGTTCAAAGTACGGCGTATGTGATTAACAAAAGCTAGTCAGAAATGAAAGCATTTTCTTTAGATGTTTAGCTTTGACTTCCAATTAACCAAAATGAATTCCTTTTTTAATTTTGGCTTTATTGGTATATCTGTCTATTGTTCTCTGTTTTTTGTTTTGCAGCTGCAATGGCGCGCATCTTAAACATTGTCGTAATTTTTCTAACTTCATGTCTTTTTACAATAAAATTCTTTTGTTCCTTTAATTTTATTGTATAATAATTTTTAAAAAAATTTTTTTTCTTCTTCCAGTTTTAAATTTTGCTTTCTTTTATAAAAAAACTTTTTAAAATTTTTTTTTAATTTTGCTTTATTTTTTCTTATTGATCGTTTGCATACTAGAATTATAGAGATATTTTAATATTATGCATGTAGAAAATTCAAAGGACCAGAGAAGAATTCAAATTAGCGACGAATACGAATTCAAAACCTTCGAATTAGCTAAGCTCTGCTGTGTTTAAAATAGATTCCATAACAGTCAGAATTCTGGACTAATTTTAACATCATCAGAAAGGAAGAGAGTAAAATGAACTATTTATCAAACCTTTAGCTTAATTAATCTTTAATAAAAATAATATAGTAGATAAAAGTATTGTAACTTAATTTGATAATAGCAAACCATCTTATTTGGGACAGATAAGAGATGAAAAAGCGCAGCGTTTCAGACTTACGTTCTTTAAATAGCACATTGAGATAAGAATAAGTGTAGAATTACTTCTTTCCTGATTGTAAATAATGAACACACATGAGCTGCAGAAAATGAAATGTTCCACTTTAATGCTTCATATGAAAGAATTTTATGCCGTTTAAAATTCACCCAGTCAAATGCTTTCGCTTACAGAATACTCATTATTTAGAAAACGGCATTGTAATTGATTGAATAAAATAATCTCTTCCATAAAGGAATAAAATTCCTCTCGGCAAGCCAGAAGATTGATTTATTCATAAGATGGCGTAATGGGATTTTTAGCTGCAAAGATTATCATCCCCGCTTTCACAAAGCCGGAAGGCGTAGATAGATTCCTTTTTACTTTCTCGTATACGAAGTATACAAAGAGAAAGTATTGTAATCGTCAAAAAATTCGAACTCGAGATTTTGACGAATCTCCGCGTTTTAGACCCCCCTGAGTCCGAAAAACACAATTTTGGAATTATGTCTGTCTGTGTGTCTGTGAACACGATAACTCAAAAACTATTAGAGATAAAGGGATGGAATTTGGTATGTGGTCTTTAAACATAATTTGTAGGTTTCTATCAAATTTTGGACAAAATCCGTCAAAGGGAAGTCTGTCTATCTGTATGTCCGCGGTCATGTGAACACTATAACTCAAAACCTTGAATAGCTAGATGGATAAAATTTCGTACACGGTTTTATCGTCATGAATGTAGGTCCGTATAAAATTTTGGGCCAAATCCGTCAAAAGGTTGACTGTCTGTCAGTCTGTATAATCGCATCTCCAACGAATCCGCTATCTCCACGCGCATGCGTACTGGACGCAATCTTCTGTGCACGATATTTATTGACTGCTGCTTGGCGCTTTTTTTCATCCGATTCACCATGCGCATGCGTACTGGTAGCAATCTGTGCAGTGCACGCCGAAGGATTATGCAACTTGTCCTTGAGCCAGCAAGAGTAGAAATCGGTACGCATTTAATCGGAACGCATCTCTTTCAATTTGATTCTTTACCTAAATATGTTCTGGTAGCCATTGGATCCTGGGTTACAATAGGTTCGAATTTTTTTATCCACGCGGGGGGAGGGGAAACAGCACCTTTTTCGAGAAGTATACGAGAAAGTTTAGGGGAGACCACTCCCGCTGGTTAATAGTAAGAGAGTTATGGGGAAATGAAAGACATTCCCCATGACAATGAGGAAACTTTCACCCTCCCCATAACAAATGCCGCACGCATACAAAGCCATTCGTGTTCACAAGAGAGAATGGGCAATGAATCGAAAAAGTATGCAAAAATTTTGGTCACGAAAACCATCGCATTAGGTAGCTTTTCTATAAAGAATCTACCTGAAAACATACAGTAGAACCCCGGTAATCCGGACACTCGCTAATCCGGAACTCTCGGTAATCCGGGCGGTCCATGGAGAATGATGCAAACTCGAATCCTGCGCTGATCCAACCCATGGATCAGAATGTTATTCAAGATATCAAGCTGGGATATCGCAAGTTGCTTCTTACGACGATTCTCAATGATCCTCTGCACAATGAAAAAACACAGACAAATGTAAATTTAAAAGATGTCGTGTTCAGTCTTGCTAACTGGGCATCTGTGTCTACATTGCTGATCAACAAGTCGTCGAAAAATTTACTTCCCAATTTTATTGATTCTGAGGTTGAAGAAAATGTGCAAACTGAAGAAATTCAGCTTGCATCACTCATTAACCAATTACAAAACACGAACCCGATGTCTAATACTGAAGTCCTCCAGTAGGCTGCTGAGGTTGACGACAGTTTGACTCGAATTAAAATTTTAACAGACTACGAAATCAGGACGGTAACAGCAGAAGATGATGATGATGACGACGCTACCCCTGTAAACTCCATAAAAATTTCTCATTCTGAGGCTGGGGCGGCACTCAACACTTCATTACAATGGGCTGAAGAGCAAAATTTTGAAGCACACGGAAATTATGCTCCTCAGACGTTTAAGAGACCGCGCATTTGAATTAAAAATTGGAACGGCCGCGCGAAGAAAAATCTCTGGCTTTTTTGGACACTGATTATGTTCATTCACTTGCATATGTAGTAATTATGTCAGTTGTCAGTTAGAAGAGTCAGTTGGATGTTGATCAGCAAGCAAGCTGGTGAGCTAATAAGAAACCTTTGAGCGCTGTATTGAGATTTAATGATAATCTCTGTTGTGAATTCTTACTAGTGCTGTGTAATACTTGTGCTACGTTTCTTTTCCTAGAATATTTGTAAAATAAAGAGTTTTTTTAAGTCCTGCTTATTGGATTGCACTCACGTACACCCGCAAGACAATTTTGTCACATTTGGTGTCAGGAGTGGGTGTCATGTTCACACTGTATCATGTTCATTCAATTTATCCATACAATGTTAGTTCATACAAATATACCATAGTACCTATACATACAATTTTTGAAAAAGTGTTTTACGTTATTTTTTTAAAAACCTCGCTAATCCGGACGTCCATGTGCCTGAATTCGTCCGGATTACCGGGGTCCTACTGTATTTTGCACCTTGTCGAAACGCCTGTTTGTTTAATTATTAAGTCCATTCTTAAGATTCTTTTTCTCTAATCCAGACAAATGAGGAATTATTGATATTGCTTATTTAGAATAACATATACTGTTGATAAGCGCCTCGATGATGCAAATAAAGCTCTCAAAATTTTGCTTCGGTGCGCAAAAACGTAGGCTCGTAATAAATCAGCATTCGCTCCGCGATGATGGAAAAGTTATTTCTGTTCTACATTTCTTTTTTTTTCTGTGTTCAATTTATCCGATAACCTTTCGTGCTCCGCGCTTCATTCGGAGGGAAGGAGATCGTTTGACAACAGCTGTTTGGTGTGTGTTTAGATAGCCGGTTTATCGGAACTGTTTATCTCAGTACACAGTTGTATCGTGATGTTTTGCTTCTACATCTGCCACTTTTCCGCTGCTATTCTCTTTCATCAGCCAATCAACAGCTAAATAATGGCCTAAAGAACGTTGGAGAATTAAAAAAAAAATCTAACCTCACTGACTAAACGCCCCGCATTATTTGTGGAAAACGGCATTAAAAATACGGCAGACGATTTCGAAACGAAATGCAATGCTCGCAATACACAACGAAATAGTTCTTACATCATTTCTCAAGAATAGGGAAGTTAAGTTTCAAAAATTTAAAAGAAGAAAATTGAAATATGGGAAGAAATTAGCTTGATTTATACGTCATTTGAGCAAAGAATCTAATGAAGACGTCTACTACACGTTAATTTCATTCAAAATACGTGAAAAAAATCAATAAAACCAACAGAAATATATATTACTAATTCTGTGAACTATAGACATTCACATGCCCCCCCATAAAAAAAAATCCAAGGACTGTTCTTCGTTGCAGCCATTAAAGGTTTAGCCATTTTTTTTTTCAAATGAGAATTATTTGAAAAAAATGAAATTATTTATGTCTCTATTTGAATAAAATTATTTATGTCTCTATTTGAATAAAATTATTTATGTCTCTATTTGAATAATATTATTTATGTCTCTTTTTTATCAGGATTTATTTTTATCTCTATTAGGATTAACAAATTACAATTAAATGTTGGAATAATGAATGGAATTCCATTTGGAACCGTTGATAATTAAAGAAACGGAAACATTAAAACGACCACAATCTTCAAACGAAATCAAAAAATAAAAATCCTTACACATCCATCTTTTTTAAAGACTTCAAGGAACATTCGTGCTAAATTCGAAGAGAATAGAACAGCGTGTTTGGTGAAGTTGAAACAGGACGTCACTTCGTGCCGTCAATTAAATAATTTAAAGACTTCAAGGAACATTCATGCTGAATTCGAAGAGAATAGAACAGCGTGTTTGGTGAAGTTGAAACAGGCCAAATCTCACACTCCTCCGTGAGCGCAATTTGCTTGAAAAGGGGTACAAAGTTTTCTCTTCACGTATTAATATATAGGTGATGAATGTGATAAAAATCGTACCTCTATTGCA
The DNA here is from genome assembly GCA_013235015.1 of Araneus ventricosus. Lineage (NCBI taxonomy): Eukaryota > Metazoa > Arthropoda > Arachnida > Araneae > Araneidae > Araneus > Araneus ventricosus. Next base: position 31,639 of record BGPR01003171.1, on the reverse strand, counting down.
TATCTTACCAATTATAAATACGATTTACGTGCATGCAGGCAGACGTTTAATAAAGAAAATCTTTAGCCGTCGTCTGACGTGCTGATTGTCTGTGAGTATTAAGTAGTTCATTATGAATCGAATTAAGTTCATTGAATGTTTGTTTACCATTCTTTTGACAAAAGAAATGAGTTCGAAATTTTCCAATGGAATCCTTTGCGTCGTTAAAGGAAGTTAGAATAACGTCTTCATCATTGCTTCAATTAGCACCAGACAATTTGTCTTCTATTAATTCATCAACTGTGAATAATTTCAAAGTCATGATGCCTTTATCACAGTTCCCATACTAGAAAGAAGGAAATTTTCACATTTTAGAACGAGGGAAAACGACGTATAACAGAAACTTTGCCACGTATAAACGAAACACTTTATCATTACAATGAAAACGAATGAATCGGGACTGTAATGAAACGACGTATAAATGAAAAACGTATAAGCGGCGCTTTACTGTAAATGCATAATAAAATATAAAAAAATGAGCAGGTTATTGTGCATGTGTGTTTATTTCGAAAAAATCGATTTAAAGAAAGAATATCTATTTTTAAATCAGTCACTTAAGCGAATAATTCTCACAACGCCATTTTGACTGTTCAAACGAATGAAAGAGATATCAATAGAAGTTCCAATTCTGATATCGGTCGAGCCGTTGACGTTTGTTCGCAGGTTCGCGACTCAACTCCATCCAAGATCCGCCGTGTACGCTCGTCTGATGGTACATTTTTTTATTTCTAGTGGTCAAATTCCCTAAGGTTGGTACAGTGTTGAACTTCAGAGAGCGGTGTGGCAGCTCAGGTGTCGTTCTCGCCATCCTGTCCGAACCTGATTCCACCGAGTTGCGGGTACGCGAAGGACCAGTTGGGGTACGCGAAGAACCAGTTGCCGGTACGCGAAGGACCAGTTGAGGGGACGCGAAGGACCAGTTGGGGGTGCGCGAACTCAAAGTCAGTAATGGTGGGCACAAGAAAACATAAGGGATTAAAAATGTTACAGAATTTGGTTTCCCCAAGTTCATGTAAAAAGTGGAAGTTGTGCAAGTCTTAAACCTAACCTCAAAATAAGAAAAAAAGAAAGCAAAAGGAAGTGTACTTTTTAGCTATATTTATAAGGTTAAAGCGAAATTATTATAATGCTGATTTCATCTGTTTTGCGACGTTGAACTATTGTAAAAATGGAATAAAACGTAAAATAAAAAATAATTTCCTGCAAATATTATAAATTCCAGTCATTTGACTATGAAGCTCACCTAGGCCCTTAACATTATTGATGAGAACTTCTTCGCATAGACGGATTGTTGGAGGAAGGGGGTATGACAGTAGGGAGTACAATAAAATAGGGATCCAGAAAATCAAGCAAATCAAGTTAGGCTTTGTATTTGTAGCCTGTGGTAGTCCTATAAAATGTATAGTATTTATTTTCGTAATAATCCGTCAGCTTGACTAGCTTCTTTTTTTTTTCTTCACGGAGGCTAAAAATTCGATAAGACAAAAGCTGGTTGAGTTCTGAAAACAAAGAGTATTAAAAAAAACCGAAATCCTATTTTTAAGTTTGAAAGAAAATCCTCAGGAAGGAAAAAAAAAATCTGAATTCAAAAATTTGTAAGAAACTGCTTCATTGGGCAATTCCTAAAAATATTTGGAAACTTAGTCATTCGAACAAAATTAGATGAAGAAGTAAGTCTTCACTTTTTCACTGCTTTGGCAAAATGTTCATTGTTCTCGAAACGAAAAACTAATATCGTCAGTTTGAATGAAAAGCAATTTATTTTTAGTCCGTGCAATCGTCTGCGAGCCTCTCCACAAAACTCAACGATTTTCCCCCGGTCGTGACGTCATTCGCATCTTTCTGCGTAACCTCATTCTGTCTTGAAAAGGAAATTTTACTCTGACGGTGCACAGATCGCTGTCAGAACTTTTGTGTCGACAAAAATGCAACCGAGAGTTTTAACTGATAAGCGTAACTGGTAAATGTCTGTACGTACTCAAATAAAAAAATTGCCTATATAAATTCAGTTTCCATTTTTACTTTAATTAAACCCTTACAGTTTATTCTATTTCATGAGTATTTTCAACTATTCCGATAACTCTTCACGCGAGGAATTGTTCCCCGTTAATTGAAATCCTTAATCTTTAGATTCTGCAAATCATGTAAACATATAAATTTTATTTAAATTCATTTTACTTATGACTGGCATGTTAAGTTGGACATTCACCATAAGGCTGTTCTAATCCATTTGGAAGGTTTCTTAAGGCTAGATCAGACGGCGGCGTTGTGCGTGCATTTTCTGTCCACCAAGGGGCAATTCCACTCCCCAAAAGTTTGTATCAGAACAGAACGCCGTCTCTTACCCCCGTACCCGTGACCAGACCGGTCACTGAACGGTTAGATGGGCAAGACACGGGAATTTTATTTAAGAAAAACAAAATAAACAAAAAGAAGGAAATATATGCACTATGTACAGCACAGGCATTTTCACTTTTACACTTTTTGTTCGTAAAGTCTTCTTTTCTTTAGATGTTGAAATACCTTTCTTTTATTTGAAGGTGGAATGTCCGGTAATTGAGCTACTAAGTTCAGCTCGCTGGAAAGTTGAAGGCTAGGGAGGCCGGAAAAGATCTCTGTTTTCGCTAATGAATTTGATAATCCCACGAATTTTCTGCCTGGAGACGAGGTTATTGGCGACCCTTTTCAGCCATTCTTGTTCGAAGTTTGGCGCTGGCTTCCTCATATGCCAAGACACTGTATAAATGCACTCCGTGGCATAGTGAAGTGCCGTGCCAATTCCACCACAACTGCAGTAATCGCTGTCAGACAGGTGAAACCTTTTGAGGTAGGCAGGGAAAGGTCCATGTTGAGAGAAGAAGATAACATCCTCTCTAATCCAGTTAGTGGGACGGAGACTAACTGAGGGCATGATGTTATATATTTTCCTGCCTGTATCGCCATTCTTCCATGAGGTTTGCCACTCCTCAAGCATCCTCTTCCGGAGGAGGCCTTTTATGCGCGGTTTAGGAAACTTAGTATGTGAATAGGGTTGCCCATGTTGTGTTGCATCTTTTGCCAGTTGGTCTGCTCTCTAGACAACCGGCCGGACAGGATGCCGGTAATCGTGGACTGTATTCAGTCGGCGACTGTATTCACGCGATAGTGGCAGTAAACTGACAGCATTCAAAATTCAAACCAATCGGGTGTGACTTTGACCGCGACGTAGTTCGCCTTCCACGATGACCGAAATCCTGTCTGACCGTTTGTCTCAATGCGTCACGTGCTACGAACTTTTGGGAGTGGAATTGCCCCTTGGTGGACGGAAAATGCACACACAACGCCGCCGTCTGATATAGCCTTTAACAGACCGTTTCAAGTTTCAGATGACCATCAAATTTGGTGGGTCATTTCACAGGTCGGACTGTGACAGCCGCAAACCCATCACCTACGAGCAATCCTATCCCCTGGACTACTGCGTCTCCTCCTCGGCCGGGGGGAAGCCGGGGGCCCCGCCCGGAGGGGCACAGACGGACGCGCCCTCCCCCACTTTGGGGTTTTCGCTTTTGTGAGAGAGTCTCGGTCCCCCCCAACCCACTATATTATTTCAATTTTATGGCTTATTGTGCCGAATGAAAATCCAAACCGGATGTAAATCCAACTTTTTCTTCGATCTACTCCATTTCTCATCGGTTTCTCACATTAACATATGTTTAGGTGATTGCCATTAGGTTTGACATCCTGTGTTCCAAAAAAAGTGGAGTGGAGGGTGAATGTCCCGCTTTAGATTGGAACACTCACGACCGCTCCGCGCCAAAACGGAATGCGAAAAGCCGATGAGAATTGGGGCGGAATGTTGGATATCCAACTGGTCTGGATATCCACCGCTCCATTTGGACTGACAGTCCATAAATCAACACCGGCGGGAGTAGATTTGGGGAGTGTGGTTCAGAAAGGGAATCTGAGAAGACAGGGATCAGAGTGGATGGATTTGCGTTGCGTGGAGTGCCATCACTCCATTTGCGAGGTGTGGAGCGGTCGTGAA
>BGPR01003171.1:2007-27566 GCA_013235015.1 Araneus ventricosus | reverse complement strand
AAATGGGATGGCGTGGAGTGCCATCACTCCATTTGCGAGGTGTGGAGAGGTCGTGAATTACCTGCCTAACTGCAAGGGCTGAAAATGGGATGGCGTGGAGTGCCACCACTCCATTTGCGAGGTGTGGAGCGGTCGTGAATGACAGGCTTTATACAGTCAAAAGCAAAGCGCTTAATTTAATTTTGTAGTCCACTGAGCATCTTGCAGAGAGTGACTGTGTGAAAATAAAAAGACACATGCTATATTTTATTTTTGCATTTCCATGCAAACGAATATAAAAACCAACAAACAGTCAACCATATCTACCCAACTTGTGATAAAAACCGTATGCCTAATTTAATTCGTCTAGCTCGTCTCGTTCTTGAGTTGAAGACTAAAAGTGGTAACCGTTTTGGCACTTACATAAATGCTAAAAAATTAAAACACTGTTTTTCACCTTGATGTATCAAATGAGTAATACTTTATAATGAGGTCAAATGTGCCTGGTAGACTTCTAAGTAGCTCAAAAAAGTCACTGATGCGACTGTTCCTACGGAAAGTGTGAAGAGTTTTCTGCGATTTCCCAAACATTTTCCTTTCTGGCACTTGCAGTAAATACCAATTTTAGTCCTCAGTTACCGTGTTCACATACCAGTACACACTGTGATGTTTCCTCCCCGAGAGCACCGTTCCCACGGGAAAGAGAGTTCAGTTCCTTTCATGTCAGCCGCAGACCGTAGGACAGCTGCACCTGGTGGTCGTTAACGAGACGTGCGCAAGAGTAATGGCTTCACACAGAGAGCCGCCGCAAAGCAGAGGAATCAATATCTGTCAGAGAGCGCATTAGCGGTACCCTTTCGTGTCACACCTGTATAGCCCCGGTGGTGGCAAAACCCAAGAACCTTCCCCACGGTTGGATTTTGACCACTGGGAACAGGGAAGGTTAGTCGTTGGTCACCCGGGAGTACGATTAGCCAGTGGAGTAGAAGGAAGGCGGAGCTCCACCCCTTGAGATAGGGGATAAAGACGGAATGCTGGATGGAGAACGAGGAGGGCGGTGAAGAACCGTTTAGGAGGCTCGAACTTGGTTTCAGACTCCTGGAGCGCCGACAGAGAGCTGTGTGATCAGCTCGGATTTAAAGTCCCGAATTAATTCGGACTTTGGCAGCAACACCGAGATTCGGCAATTTTCCGAACTCTCGGCTCATCAAATTGCGAGCACTCCTTGTAGTCTCGTGTATAGGTTATCACGCTGAAAGGTGGAAGCTATCCATCCGGCACTGAATTACTACTTCTGTGGACTACGACTCCATTGAACTCTGAAGTCCTAGAACCCTGAACTAAATGATCGAACATTGTATATAGTTATTGAACCAAGACTTCTATATTAGACTTTGTTCTTTAAATTAAAGTTGTGAAATAAAGTACTTAGTCAACCTAAGCTTTGCATTTATTTGGTCGCACCTAAGCCAAAACACCACAACACGAACGTTCAGACAGAGAGACTGCCCATGGGCAGATTTAATCCGAAATTTAATACCTACCCACAATATTGGTATAAAGACCACGTCACATTTCATTCATCTAAATCGTCCTGTTTTTGAATTATGGTGTTCATAGACAGATAAACAAAGCTTAAAAAAATTTTTTTTTCCGGAATCTGGGAGGTCTAAGACATAGAAATTTGACAAAATCTCGCTTTTCGGATTTTTTTACGATTGCAAAACTTTCTTTTTGTATAAGCATTCAAAAAAGCTTTTTAAAAAGTGATTGACTATCTTCTCTTTCTTATGAACCCTAAATATTCCGCGATAGAACTTAGTTGCGCAACCTTATACATGCTGAAGTCAACTTGCTCTAACAAAGCTCATAAATGAAATATCGCTGCGCTTATGGTGGAGACGCATTTAGTTACAACGAGCTCGTAAATCAGCTGCGGGAACTCTTTTTTGTGCAGTGGCGTGGCAAAGAGTTGTTTGATAAGGTGTCAGTTAATTGGACAGGAGGCGGTACATCATCAGAATGAGAGACATCCCGCTCGTTTCGGTCGACAGCGTTATTGATCGACATTTTGACTCGTTGGGGAAATGCGAACCACGATTTTTTATCGAAAATTCAGATTTTCAGATTCAGAATTCTGCATAACTGCAAATAGGGAACCAATACCAAAATGGACGTTTTGAGATAGAGCACATTTTGCAAAAGATTGCAGACAAAACCAGCGGGAGTGTTCTCCCCTAAACTTTCTCGTATACTTCCCCCAAAAGGTGCCGTTTCTGTTTCCCCCGGGTGGCTAAAAAAATTCGAACCTACTGTTATCCAGAATCCAATGACTATCGGAAGGTTTTTCATTATAGTGGTTGAAAAATATCTAGGTAAAGAATTCTAAGAGATGCGTACCGATTAAAACGCATCTATCGCACATATCTAGGTTTCACTCTTGCCGTCTCAAGGACAAACTGAAGTAATTCGCTCCTTTCGCAAGCTCAGAAGATTGCTTCTAATACGCATGCGCGTGGAGATAACGGATTGGTTTCAATGGTAAATTATACAGACCGACAGACAGTCAACCCTTCGACGGATTTGGCCCAAAATTTTATACGGACCTACAATCATGACGATAAAACTGTGTACCAAATTTTATCCATCTAGCTATTCAAGTTTTTGAGTTATAGTGTTCACATGACTTCGGACATACAGACAGACAGACTTCCCTTTGACGGATTTTGTTCCAAATTTGATAGAAACCTACAAATTATGTTTAAAGACCACATACCAAATTTCATCCCCGTAGCTCTAATAGTTTTCGAGTTATCGTGTTCACAGACACACAGACATGATTCCAAAATTATGTTTTTCGGACTCAGGGAGGTGTAAAACGTGGAGATTCGTCAAAATCTGGAGTTCGAATTTTTTGACGATTATAATACTTTCTCTTTGCATACTTCGTATACGAGAAAGTAAAAAGCCCCAAAAGAATGTTATCCCAGCAAATCAGTTACCAAGTTGCAAAACTTCTATTGAAATTATTCTCCAAGATCTTGCTTGATTACATAGCTATACGACTTGCTGAATACTTAAAGGATGCGATATTATTAATATATCGATATTATTAATAGACTGTTATTGACCTCCGACTCTTTTTGTTTTCTATACAAATGAGAAAAAGAAAGTACTGTAAACTTTTTTCTAAAAAAAACCCTGGAGATGCTTTTACCCAGACAAGTAGCTATAAGTGAAAATTATGAAGAAGAAGAAGATGCCATATCAGTGAAGAAGATGATATTAGTGAAGAAGAAAAATCTCAGGAATAATCTCATGAAAAAAATGTCTTAATCTTATTTTATGATACACTATTTAAAATGGTTGTACTTAAAAATAGCATTGTTTCGCAACACTGATTAAAATAGTTAATTTTAATGTATATAATTAATATTGACAATCTTTTTATGGTCATAAACTATTAGAACAGAGTTAAAATATATAAATGTAAAAAAATATACATGTTCTAGGCAAAAAATCGAGAGAAAATAATTTTGTCCACTTTTTTCATGCAAATACCCCCCTGTGCGACGGTCTGCCCAGTATAGCGTTTGGAACGATTTTCGCACCACGCATTCACGGTTAATATGCCATCCTGTACACATTATCATGTTTAAAAACCTCTAGTTCGAAGCATCGTAAGGTGATTATGTTTTAAGCTTGATTTTACATTCAAACCTAAAATTTAATGCTAGTCTAAGAATATCATCGCATTAAAAAAAAAGTGCCATCAGTGCAGCGTAAGATATTGTGAAGTTAGACGGTGGATTAGGGCTTAAAAACAATCAACTAGAAAAAATAGAATTAATTTAAAAAGGAATCATAATTTAAACTTATAATAACTAGAACAAAAAATATTTTTATTTATACACAATAAAATTTAAAGAGTAAAATTTAGGAAAAAATAAATTGAAGACAATGTTAAGAAGCGCGCAATTGCAGCAGCAAAACGAAAAACAGAGAACAAAGGAAATCAAGATCATACAAAGATAGCCAAAAGCAAATAAAGAAAGAAATAAAAACAAACTCAGTCGAGTTAATCGAATACAACCAAAAACAGAACAAGGAATCCATTCTAGTCCACTTTTTCAAGGGCTAAAAACTATTCGAAATGGATTCAAATTAATATTTGGGAAATTTTTCTGTAAGAACCTAGCACAGGAGTGGCGAACCTTTATGTATCAACGTGCCATTTTTTCTAAAAAAATGTTTAATGAGGTCATAGACGTGCCGTCAAATAGTACTGTCAATGCTTCATAGTGAACTTTGTGATCGGTGGCGTGCCCAAAATATTGTGTCGCGTGGCTATCAATGGCACGCGTGCCATTGGTTCGCCATCCCTGACCTAGCATTACGCCAAATATAGCTCTCATAGCCCGAAATTCCCAAACAGAGGACAATGGAGAAATGTACATTAAAAGCAAATAATAACCAGCGGGAGTGGTCTCCCCTAAACTTTCTCGTATACTTTCTAAGTGGCGATTCGTCAAAATCTCGAGTTCGAAATTTTTTTTTTTTTGACGATTACAATACTTTCTCTTTGTATAATTCGTATACGAGAAAGCGGAACAAACCAACAAACCTGAAATGAAATATCTGTTGCCCCATTTCAAAAAAATATTACTTTGAAGCAGGTGCGATAAAATAGGCAATGCGATGAATATTAAGCGAAAATTCTGCTTTGGAATTGAATTCCCAAGAAAACAATTTATACTACCACAACCGTAACAATTGCAAAAGCGCGTAAATAAAAGATTTGCCGAAATAATGAGATCGGTTTGAATTTTATTTACAATAATAAAAAATTTGTTACACTTCATGTTTGAGAACATTATTTATTGTTGTAAATAAAATTTACAACAATAACAGATTGCTACCAGTACTTTGCGCATGAGAATCGGATTAAAAGAAATTGAATATGCAATTTGAACACCCCTTTTTGATAGATTTGGCCAAAAATTTTATACGGACCTATATTCATGACGATAAAACTTTGTACCAAATTTTATCCATCTAGCTATTCAAGTTTTTGAGTTATAGCGTTCACATGACCGCGGACATACAGACAGACAGACTTCCCGTTGACGGATTTTGTCCAAAATTTGATAGAAACCTACAAATTATGTTTAAAGACCACATACCAAATTTCATCCCCGTAGCTCTAATAGTTTTCGAGTTATCGTGTTGACAGACACACAGACATACAGACACACAGACAGACATAATTCCAAAATTGTGATTTTCGGACTCCGGGAGGTCTAAAACGTGGAGATTCGTCAAAATCTGGAGTTCGAATTTTTTGACGATTACAATACTTTCTCTTTGTATACTTCGTATACGAGAAAGTAAAAAAAGGAAATAACGCAAACATCAAAACGCTAATAAGATGATTAAAAATATTAGCCATCCAGCTCTATTAATAATCCTTCATATATATAAAAAAAAAGCTTATCCTATGCACATAATTGAGAGATGGGAAAGAAGCGGTAGGTTAGGGATGGCGGTTTTCGGTTATTCCGTTTTTTTTCACCTCCGGTTTAACCTGGTGGTTATAACCGCTCAAAATAACAGGTTTTCGGGTTTTTTACTTTCTCGTATACGAAGTATACAAAGAGAAAGTATTGTAATCGTCCAAAAATTCGAACTCGAGATTTTGACGGATCTCCACGTTTTAGACCTCCCTGAGTCCGAAAAACACAACTTTTGGAATTATGTCTGTCTGTAAACACGATAACTCAAAATCTATTAAAGCTACGAGGATGAAATTTGGTATGTGAACTTGACACATAATTTGTAGGTTTCTGTCAAACTTTGGACAAAATCCGTCAACGGGAAGTCTGTCTGTCTGTATGTCCGAAGTCATGTGAACACTATAACTCAAAAACTTGAATAACTAGATGGATAAAATTTGGTACACGGTTTTATCGTCATGAATGTAGGTCCGTATAAAATTTTGGGGCAAATCCGTCAAAGGGTTGACTGTCTGTCGGGCTGTATAATTTACTATTGAAACCAAACCGTTATCTCCACGCGCATGCGTACTGGAAGCAATCTTCTGTGCACGAGATAGGAGCGAATTACGTCAGTTTGTCCTTGAGACGGCAAGAGTGAAACCTAGCAGTGTGCGATAGATGCGTTTTAATCCATACGCATCTCTGAATTGGATTCTTTACCTAGATATTTTTCAATCACTATAATGAAAAACTTTCTGATAGTCATTGGATTCTGGATAACAGAAGGTTCGAATTTTTTTTATCCACGCTGGGGAAGGAGAAACGGCACCTTTTTGGAGAAGTATACGAGAAAGTTTAGGGGAGAACACTCCCGCTGGTTTTATATATATAAAAAAAAACGCCGTTTGTAGACAAAATTTTTTATTTATAGTGCTTTTACAGGAAATCAATCCATTGGCCAATACTTATCTGTTCATAAAAAATCTTTCAGTGAACCGCCAACCAACAAACGAGGCAACAAACGCCTCGAGGAAGCGGTGGTCGTTGATTGGCCTAAGATGATGAAATTCAAAGCTTTATAACTCGGTAAATTTTAATCTAATGTAACCTAAAATCGATCCTATCTTCCAATCCGGTTTTTTCACCCGGTTATTGGATTTAAAAAAATAACCGGTTATAACCGGAACAAAAAAGTAACCGGAAAAACCGTTTAACCGAAACAAAAAAAAACGGTTTTCGGTTAAAATAGGTAGTTTTTCCCCATCCCTACGCTAAATGACATGGGCTATTACTTTGATCATATGACTCTAACAAGAGTGAATCGACTCCATGCAGCCTTTAAAATTCCGAAACTGTAAGGTAAATCTGTTGTTATTTTTGTCTTTTTTCGTTTGGTTACAAAAAAACTCGGATGACTGTACCCAGAGTATTTTTTTATCAATTTCCGCTTTATTTCCGGGGGGAGGAAGACACCCCCCGTCTGTAAATACATTTCCAAAAAAACTCGACTTGAAAAGCACAAAAGGCTTTTAACCCCATGGAGATAGATTGTTTTGGAAAAGCAAGAGGGTTGAGATTCGATCACGGCCCAAAGAAGAGCGCCGAGATGGGAAAACTTATTTTTTAGGGAAAACTTCGAAAGCCGTCTTCTCTAGTCCATTACGGACTTCTTTCATCGTGCAGAAAACACGAGCGTAAACACTGGAAGTGAAGGGAAGTGAAGAGCAGACGATTCGGTTGTTCCTGTTGCCTGTCTTTCAGAATTCTTTCGAGCAACGATATTTTCGAGGCAGGTGAAGCAATAAGTTAAAAGCGCGGGAAAACGGTGCATCTAAACAGTGTCAACAAGTTGCAGGATGTTATTACTTTCTCGTATACGAAGTATACAAAGAGAAAGTTTCGAACTCGAGATTTTGACGAATCTCCACGTTTTAGACCTCCCTGAGTCCGAAACACACAATTTTGAAATCATGTCTGTCTCTGTGTCTGTATGTCTGTGTGTGTGTCTGTGAACACGATAACTCGAAAACTATGAGAGCTACGGGGATGAAATTTGGTATGTGGGCTTTAAACATAATTTGTAGGTTTCTATCAAATTTTGGACAAAATCCGTCAGCGGGAAGTCTGTTTGTCTGTATATCCGAAATCATGCGAACACTATAACTCAAAAACTTGAATAGCTAGATGGATAAAATTTGGTACACAGTTTTATCGTCATGAATGTAGGTATGTATAAAATTTTGGGCCAAATCCGTCAAAGGGTTGACTGTCTGTAGGTCTGTATAATCGCATACTTGTAAAAATTATATCTCCTAAACCCTTTGGCTTAGATAAATAAAAATTGGTATGACGTTTGCTAATATTAATTATAGATCTGTGCTCAAATTTCGTTTCAATCCGTTAAAAAAGGTTGTTTAAATTGCATATTTGGTTCAAAATGCACATTGCGACTGTGTGTTGGCGAGCGTTTCGCTTATTTTTTCGTTTGGTTACAAAAAACTCGAATGACTGCACCCAGAGTATTTTTTATCAATTTCCGCTTTATTTCCGGGGGGAGGAAGACACCCCCCCCGTCTGTAAATACATTTCCAAAAGAACTCGACTTGAAAAGCACAAAAGGCTTTTAACCCCATGGAGATAGATTGTTTTGCAAAAGCAAGAGGGTTGAGATTCGATCACGGCCCAAAGAAGAGCGCCGACATGGGAAGACTTATTTTTTAGGGAAAACTTCGAAAGGCGTCTTCTCTAATCCATTACGGACTTCTTTCGGAACATCGTGCAGAAAACACGAGCGTAAACACTGGAAGTGAAGGGAAGTGAGGAGCAGACGATTCGGTTGTTCCTGTTGCCTGCCTTTCAGAATTCTTTCGAGGATCGATATTTTCGCGGCAGGTGAAGCAATAAGTTAAAAGCGCGGGAAAACGGTGCATCTAAACAGTGTCAACAAGTTGCAGGATGTTATTTGAAATACGAAATTAGACTGTATCGCGAAACTAAGGGCGCAATGTTCATGCAGGCATTATAAGATCATGAAATTTGCAACAATCGATTAAGGCTTTATTATTTTTTATTTTATTTTATTTTCAGTTTCTAGCTTCTAAGTGACCTCGGCTAAAACACTGCATTAGAATTTGTTTTAGATTCAGTTTATAACCTCTTCGTCTAATATCGATATTTAATTGAATATCATTTTTAAAACCAGCTAGAGTATTCTCCACTCCACTTTCTCATATATTTATATACTAGCCGCCTTCGGCGACCAGCTTGATCGCACGAAATAAAATTTCAACTGAATGTCTCATGCATAATTTTATATTCATGGTTCCCTTAATAAAGTAGGTTTGAACTTCGAATTGCTATAGACATTTAACCCGCGTTCTTTTCGTAGCCTTGCACTTGTTCTGTTCCTTGTCTACATTAACGTAAAATACGCATTTTATTTCGACATTAAATCGGCGCTGCACATTTTACGTCCAGCAGCATGCTAGTTGACTTAAAACACGCTGAAAAAAAGAATTAAAACATAGCAACGATAATCTTTCAGTTCACTGGATTATTTCATCATATACTTGCTATCTTGAGGACTTCCTTTACAGATTTCACAGAAAAATTGATCAAATAGAAGAAGAAAGTAGAATCGTGTTAGATATTTTTTTAGCTTTCAACAATGGAAGAGAAACACGCAATCAAATATTTGTTTAAACAATAAAAACGGTTTGAAATGCATTGCAGTAATGTTGTAAATTATGGCGAAATATATTTTGAAAAATTTTATTAGAGAAAAAATCGTACAACCTAATTGATATCATTGAAAAGATAATTTTTTAAATTTTCAGATGGTGTAATAATTATTTTTGGGCTGTAATTTTTTCGGAAGTCATTAAAGGAAAAAAAGAAAAAATATATGTTTGTGCCAAATTTCATTGCTCTGGTCCGTTCAAATATTACGTAAGCACCCAAGGGGGGGAAGGGGTTTCCGATTTGCTTATTTTTACTGACAAGGGGGGAGGGGGTATGAGTGATGCTTACGTAAGACATTAAAACCACTTTATTTCCGAAAATCTCTTGTAACTTGCGAAAATAATTTAATTTAAAAAATTAAATTTGAAAAAAAAATTAAATTTGGTAAAAGAAAATTAAACTTGAATTTTTAAAATTGTGATAAACTAAGAAATTTTCTTAAACAAAATTGTAAGGAAATTAAATATATTTATATTTTTCATTTTAAGCCTAGTTAGAGTTTATTTGAATTAAGTCCTAAAATTTTTAAAATTAGATTATTACTGTTCTACGTTTTGTGAAAAAAAAAGAACGGGGGGTTGCCGTTTGCTTACGTTACTATGAGAGGGGGTTTGCGATTTGCTTCTTTTTGCTGACGGGGGGGGATCAAAAATTACCAAAAGCATGCTTATGTAATATTTGAACGGCCCCTCTAGGTCTAGCGACCTGTCCTGTAGAGCGCCAACACACACACAGACACACCTTCTCCTTTTTTATTAGTAAAGAAACGGCGCGTTTTGTGTTTTAGACTGTGCAAGAGCAGCAAACAAAAATGCATTTGTGGTTTCCTTTTCCCGTTAACCGATGGGGCTGCGGTAGTCTGGTGGTAAGGCTTCGACTTTGGGGCTGGACGGATCCTGGCTCTAAACCCGATTCCATCGAACAGCCGCCGTGTAAGAAGGTCTGGTGCGCGTCAGATCCGACAACGCGAAACGTCCTCCCTCTGGTGTTGCGCGGGAAGAAAAAAAAATTAGAACAGACGAGTTTTCTGGTTTGTTTATTTGCATGCTCGTGGGACTTCCGCCTTACCCATCAACTTCTTACCCGGCGGCCGCGACAATCAATCTGGCACTGTGGCCCTTATTACGAGCGGCTCATGCGACGACTCCTCAGACAGAGGTACGACCCGTCATCGGTGGGGGTAATTGAAGCCCCCACCATTACTCTATCCCACCGGGAAGCGAGGCCCCGCTTACTTATACGGCAGGTTCTCATCCGCATGTTTGAGGTCCCCCCCCCCCTAAGCGGGTCGGAAAATGCGGATAAATAAATTTTTAAAAAATATTGTAAAATTGTGATGCTGGAAGGCAAAACTCGACGACAAATTTCGATTTCGTTAAATAAAGCAACGCAATCAATTTTCGTTTCGCAAAATCTGTCAGCGGCGCGGGCCTTTAGAAACACACAGGGCCTTGTGTAGTGTGCCCGCACCGTTCGCAACCCCCTTGTGCGGACCCTGCAGACAGACAGAATTTCAGAAATGCCTTTTTCGGTTTCATGGACACGTTACAATGTACACGTAACAGTAATATTGTATTTTATGAAAGTTGAATATCCAGAATACTCATGTATACTTTTAAGTTAAATACATAATTTAAATTACGGTTCGACGATTACTACTCGATGATTCGAGTTTAAAAAATATCAATTTGTTTAAGAACCCTCATTATTTAGCTTCTCTTAGAGTGTAACGAAAGTAACCAAGTTGCAATGCCGATATCTTTCTGAATATTAATGGTATTGAACTGGAATTTTTATATAAGTTGCCTTACATATCTGGCTAAGAAAAATTTCGCTACACTTCGCACATGCACAGTAAAAAATCATTTACTAAAAATACTCATATTTCCTTTAATATTCAAAGTATTTTCTTCAAATTTTAATACATTGCTTTTCTAACATATTGTCACTTATTCTGTAAGTTTTATACAATTTGGTTCAAAACTCTACAAGTTATAAGCAAAAAAACATGCAGAAAAAATTTGGGATTTTTTTTATTGAAACTTTTATATCTTCCCGAATATTTGTGCCATGTTTACGAAAATGCATATAAATATTATGCACATCAAACATAACCATTGATTCAAGTTTCATCTCATTATCAGCTTTCTTTGAAACGGGATGAATCGAATTTTTTTTTTTTTTTTTGTCTTCATCACTTTCTGGTCGGTCCCCCAAATATTCTCGTGATCGAATCTTCACTGTAAATTGTGAGTTGAAGCCTAATCTTTACATGTTCGGAATTCGAAGTAAATCCATTCGGGAGATATTCGAAAATATATGTAAATTTTAAAGTGTCCACATTATGTTGGCAACCCACTGTAGATTCATCAAAATCTCGAAGTGGAATGTTTTGACGATTGTCCAACAAGTTCAATCGCCCTTTTCCACGAATTCACCGGTGAATCATTCCAAACATTAATAACCTTCTAGTTGAAAAACTGTGAATCCTCGACCACTCAAAATGCTCTTAAAAGTGAGAACTCAATGAAAACTTTAAATAATCAGAATAATTTTCCGGAAAACAATAAAGACATGAAATGACACATCTTTCTCGTTCGATCGCCCTTTCGCACGGGTTCACAGGAGAATCATTCCAAAGATTAATCACCTGCCAGTTGAAAAACTGTGAATCCTCGCCCACTCAAAATGCTCTTAAAAGTGAGAACTCAATGAAAACTTTAAATATGCAGAATAATTTTCGTGAACGATAAAAACATGAAATGACACATCTTTCTCTTTCGTTCGGCCTTTCTCGGAAGTGCTCAAAATTATCGGTCAGATCGAGTTCGAATAGGATGCTGCCACTTCTTACGCAATCGCAGATAACAACCTTAATCGATCTAGATCCACTGCGAAAATCTGATTAGGGTGACAGCACTTCCTCGCGTTTTTTTGTTATTACAAGAGCACTACGCATCGAACGAAATGTGGACTTTGGACGAAAACAGATTAGACTGGGCAAATCTGAGACGTCACATCGATTAGAAACGTCAAATTTGAAGGAAAATGCTATCCAACGTTATTATAGTTCAGTGGCGAATCCAGGGGGGGGAGCTATCGGGCTACAGCCCCCCCAGGGCCAAGCCAGAATTCTTCATTTTATTTAACATCATTACAACTGTTTTTTCTTAATTTCCCTCGTTTAAAAAAATAATAAAAACGTTTCAACATTGCTTTCTGGCTTGACAGGCTCGAAAATTTTCCTACTTTTGTAGTTATTCCACTTGCACTTGTATCTTTGACGCGTCGAAGACAGTTTTCGGCTAGTTATTTCATTGTGATTTTTATTAAATTATCGAAAGTATTGTATTGTTTTTTTATGATTCTTATGGTCAGGTGAGTCAAGTCTGTAAAGGTAAAGAGTTTTGGTTTACTTTAGCCTTGACATTCATCACGACGGTACAAAGTTTTCATGACCTCACCCCCCAGACCGGAATCCTAGATTCGCCAATGTTATAATTACCTCTGAAGTCTTCGTCATATGCATGTCAGATAAAGATTGTTAGGCATGGAAGGTACAGGATTCTAAGTCATACGTTTCTGCATTTTTAAATCATACATGCTTTACCTGCATTTCAATATCCCAGTCTCTATCAGGAATTTTCTCTATTTCACTTAAAACACACTTTCAATTTAGTTTAGTTATATTAGCGTCCCGTTCTGAAGCAACACGAGGGTTACTTTGGGACAGACCTCGTCATTTTGAACCACGGTCAGATGACGAGGACAACACTTGCGCTGACACACCCTCTCCAAATTTCTGCACCACACCAACAGGAGGATGCTTGACCCCCTACGCCACAGACCCAACACACGACGGATCTTCAGTGGAATCGGGTTTCGAGCCTGGGGCCCTCCGGTCCCGAAGCCGAGACCTTACCACTAGGCCACCGCAGCCTCCACTTTTAATTTAACATAACTTGTGTCATGTTTCGAAAGATAGAATTTTGCAATCGATTTTTTACTCACTTCCTCGAATACTTGAGTCATGAAATTCCGAATACGTGTGTATTCTCGATGACATTACATTACTAATATAATAGCCCAGATCTCTCGGTGACGCTCTGACGTCACCAACAATAAAACTCGAGCCATAGCACTGCGAGACGTTAAACAGCATTATTTCATTGTTAGAGAACCTAAATTTCAGTAATTTTAAATTTAAAAGTGTCATTGTCGTTCTAATTTCGAATTTAATAGCTCTAAAATAGTGAAATAAAATTTTCTATCGATTGATATAAAATTTATCTCGCCATGATCAATAGTTCCCGAGAAATTTTAAATTATATTAATCATATATTTCAAATTAATTTCCGTTTTTCAATAGAAAGTACAGTAGAACCCGCTAATCCGAAATTCCGGTTAATCCGAACCGATTTTATTTTCGGAATTTATATGTAATTGAAAAGATTACATGAAAAGATTTAAATATACATACTAAAAACAAAAAAGTACCTTTTCAGCATGCATAATTTTGTACACCTTGAAGAAACTAATGCAATAATGCAAGGATCACATTTTCATTTAATAAAAACACATTACATTAACACATCACATACACATTTACATACATGCAATTCGCCGTAAGATAAGGTCACTTCATACAGGAGCACATCTATTATTCTATAGAAAAGGGGAGACATATTCTCTTTCTATTGCTTTTGAATAAAAGAACTCAAGAGATAGTAGTACTGAGTACTTATAACTTACAATTTTTTAGCACACGTCTTTTTCTTTTCTATTTTTATCGGAATTTAGGTAATCCGAATTTTTGATAATCCGAACAGGCATCGGTCCCAATTAGTTCGGATTAGCGGGGCTCTACTGTAGTAAATTACGTCAGTGGTATATCATGCGTGTGATATAGTTTGGACGCCACGATGTATCTCATTAGTTATTGCAATCGTGATGATATAATTGGATAATATTTTTTGGCAACGTTCTACAAGCAGAGAAGTGCTTTGTTTTGAAACTAGATTTTCTAGATTTTTTTTAGACCAAGAAGTTTTTTGAATAAAGAAATATGTAAATAAAAAATATATATTTCCTGTCATAAAACATGTTTATTTTATTTGTTTTCAATCAATGTTAAGCATTTCTCTCACATATATATCTATTTAAACACGTCAAATTTGACAAGAAATCTTTCGAATGAAGAGGCAATTTGCACCCGTCATACCATGATGGCTGATTTTTCTTGTTATTTTAATATTTTCTGAACTTAATTGTCAGTTAATCGATTCATTTTAGCTATTTTTCATTCAATACCAGAGGCGCCATCTGGTATTGAATTTGCGAAAAAATTGATTAAAAAATTCCATACTATTTATAATAACGAATTATGTAATTAAAGCCTGTTTTTAAAATTATTTTCATTTAATTTCTGTCAGTTGAAAATTTTTTCCATATCCCGCCTCAGCCATTTTAGATGGACAGTTAAAGCGCGTCAAGTCGGGTAATCTACCTCTCTCTTTGCGCTTCTGGCAAACAAGGATTGTGCACCTACACTGCTGCGATGTAAAAGTTTAGACATTAACGTCATTCGTCTTTAAAATTTAGAATTGTGATAGTAGAATTACAAAAAAAAACCCCTTTAGACATATTCAAAAACTCTTTTAAAAGGCTACAATCAAAACCAGTGGCGAATCCAGGATAGGGGTCGGGGAGGGAGTTGAGGTCATAAAAATTTTGTGTCGTCGTTACGAACGTCAAACCTCATGGCTTATGTAAACCAAAACACTTAATTTTATAGACTTTTCTCGCCTGACAATAAGAATCATAAAGAACACTACATTATTTTCGATAATTTAATAAAAAATACAATGAAATCACTAGTCAAAAAAAGTTTTCGACCGCGTCAATGCTACAACTGCAATGGCTAGAAAAGGAGGAAAATTTACCAGCCTGTCAAGCCAAAAAGCAATGTTGTCACGTTTTTATTGTCTTTATAAAAAAGGAAATTAAGAACAAACAGCTGCAGTGATTTTAAATAAAATCAAGAATTCTGGTTTATCTGGGGGGGGGGGGGGGCCACAGCCCGATAGTCTCCCCTGGATTCGTCACTGATCCAAACACAGTTGTTTTATTTAATTTAATACTATTTTTTTTTGATAAAAACAATAATTTGCTTGTTGCAAAAGTTTAGACACGATTACCAGTTTCTGCGAATTTTTGTTAGCACACGCAAATTTAAAAGAGATGACGTCACAGGCTTCGAGTACATAAGTTCTGCAAACGATAACACTTCGCAGTCCCAGGTGCATAAAATGCGCTGGAATTCATGAAACTAGGGAATGTACAATTAAAGACAAAATTGAAAACCCGATGTGTATAAACTGTAACGGAGAAGGACACCTTGCCTCTTGGCGCGGTTGCCCTAAATTCCCAAAACTAAATAATTTCAACAATGAAACAACTTATGCCCAAAAACTTAAAAATAACCTACCCATACAAACTAACTTAAATAACCCCGAGGAAACAACTGAGCCCGAAAATCATCCGATAAATCAGGACATGAGCGATCTTAATGAGCTGACCAATGCACGAAAAAAAATTAAAGAGAGATTAATTAATTTATTAATTCCCGAACTTATTAGAAATCAGTAAAGCTTTAAATAAAACTGAGAATAAATATGAAAAATTAAATGTACTTATCAAATTAATCGATTAAAAAGTGCTTCTCTGCCGGTTCTTGCGTGACAGTCTCCGACCATCTCTCTACCCAGCGCTTTAGGTGTGCTCTGATTGGCTCCCCATCTAGCCATATATACGAACTCCTCCCACTGTTGCTATTAATGCTCTTCCCAGCGACCACAATCCTGTTTGGTTTGAGTTCCTTCTTTCAAATGTTCTCCCCATCCCACTAAGATCTCTTACAACCACAAACTGGAACAGGTTCCAGGATATCATCTCCAGGAATATTCCGGGCAATCCAACAATCAACAGCATTAGAGACATTGAGGAAGCAATAGCAAAATTCGAATGTGGTATTAATACAGCAATTAACCTTTCGAGTAAAACAAAGTCAATCAACACTGTTCACCGCAAACTCCCTCCTTTCATCACTAATAAAATTACCCGCAGGAACAACATCAGGAAGAGATGGTAACATACCAGATACCCTCCATATAAAACAGCTTGCAATAAACTATCCGAGGAAATCAAAAATGACATCGAAATCTGGGATAATAACAGATGGAAGGAACTCCTGCAAGGACTCAACACTGAAGACATCTCCCTCTTTAATATGGCTAGGAAACTTACTAAGAAGTACGTTAGCATCCCACCCATCCTGGGGCCTAGTGGACTGGTCTTCTCTTGTGCAGATAAAGCCGATATTTTCAGGAACGCTCTTGAAGAATCTTTTCAGGAAAACATTGAACCATATGATGATAACTTCATTGAAAAAGTTGAGAACGAAATTGATGATTACTTTCACACGAACAATATCCCAAGCCCTGCACCACTTTCATCCCCAGCTGAGATTTTGACAATCATTGCCAAACTCAACATTCGCAAAACTTCTGGCCCAGACAAAATCCCTAATAAAGCCCTCAAGCTTATTACCCCTAATGCACTTACTTTTCTAACTAAAATCTTCAACAAATGTCTCACTTTCAATTACTTCCCATTAAGATGGAAACAAGCTAATATAATCATGCTCAGCAAACCGGGCAAAGACCCTAAGTTCCCGCAAAGTTACAGACCCATCAGTCTTCTCAGCTCACTTGGGAAAATTTTTGAAAAGATACTTCAGAAAAGGATCAACAGCTACTGTGATTCCAGCAATATTATTCCTAAAGAACAGTTTGGCTTCAGAGCGCAACATTCAACTATCCACCAACTTCTTCGTGTCACCAACTCCATCACTGAAGGCATGAACAATAAATTTTATACTGGAGGTATCTTTCTTGACATCCAAAAGGCCTTTGATCGGGTTTGGCATGACGAACTTATCTATAAACTTATTCAACTAAATTTTCCCAAATATTTAATTAACATTCTTAAAAGCTTCCTTGAAAATAGAACTTTCAAAGTCGTCATCCACGGCGAAACATCCAACACGGGTGTCATTAAAGCAGGCACGCCTCAAGGTAGTGTTCTCAGTCCTATTCTTTACTCCATCTTCACTTCAGATTTCCCTTCACACCCCAGAACCATCACCTGCCTCTTCGCAGACGACTCTGCAGTCCTCGCTCAAGGCACAACAATCAAATATATTTTACGTACTCTCCAATCTTTCCTTGTCTCGCTGGAAGAATGGCTAACTAAATGGAGAATTGCTGTTAACACAGATAAAACCAAGGCCATCATTTTCCGTAAAGGTTGCTCCAACTTCAACCCTGCTAATTTGGAACTTTTTGACGAAACTATTGAGTGGGTGACAGAAGTTAAGTACCTCGGGCTCATTATTGACAACAAACTCACTTTCAGGCAGCACATCAGCTACTTAAAAGAAAAAATTCTGGGCTAAAATTTATCTTTGTCTTCCACTCATTGGTAGAAATTCCAGTCTCTCCCTTGAAAATAAGCTAATTCTCTTTAAACAAGTTCTTAGGCCAATACTTACCTATGCCGCACCTATCTGGGGACTTGCTGCCCCATCCAACAGGAAAAAAGTTCAAATTCTTCAAAATAAACTTCTCAGGATCATAGTTAATGCTCCTTGGTTCATTCGAAACTCTGTCATCCACTCCGACCTCCAAATCGAATCTATTGATGACCATATTCAAAAATTTCAAGAAAATTTTTCTCAGGAATCGTCGACCATCCCAACAACCTTATAACAGACCAAACTGATTTCACGGAATTCACCGGTCGCTACAGGTACCCATATACTACGACCAAGTGGTCACTCCCCCTCAAACCACCTTAACTTCATTTTTCCCTAACACATTACTTTTTCATCACTTCCATTTTATTTTTCATTTCCATTTTATTTTTTCATCATTTCAACTCGTGGTGTGCACCCTTCTCCTCTTTGGTTCTTTTTGTTTTTGTGTGTGTCTTGTTTTTTGTTTAATTAAAATGTTCTGAGTCTAAGGCAATCAATGTTTGTTCAAATAGAGTAAAAGTGCATGGCACTGGGACTCAATCTGGTCATGTAATCTTTGTTGTGGCAGCCCAGTTGACCGCTTGTTCTCGTACTAGACTGACGTCTCTCATTTCCTTCTCATCATACCGAGATGATCATTCCATCCATCCATGCAGAAGTTTAAGTCCAAGTCAGCTTAACTCAAGGTCATGTTTCACAGCTTGTCAGATTGGGAGATAAGCCCCTACGAGGGCTAGGGGCTCCCTAAATCTTGTTCTGTTCCAGCACTTCGCGAGCGAGAGAAATTCAAACGGATGAAGGCAAGCTGGTTTCGGAAATTTCGGCTATTAATAATCGGTCAAAGAAACCTATTTATCGAGTTTTATTTAGTGAATGCATATATGTATAAAGCAAAACGCAGATCTGGGAGGCCACTTTTCATCAATAAACGCGGTGATCGTCAGATCCAAAGTCTGGCGAGTACCCGACAAATGACTGTTCGTGAAATTCAAAGGTCATCGGGACTCTTGGTATCAAAGGATACGATTCGTAGACGAATTTTGGGAACAGGAACAATGGTTCCTTGCAAAATGAAAAGGAAACCAGCTCTGAAGCCACCTCATAAATCACAAAGAATGTTGTGGGCTCGAAATCATATGGACCGAATGGCAATCAGTGATATTTAGTGGTGAAAAAAAGTGAAATCTGGATGATCCAGAAGGCTGGGCATCGTTCTGGCATGACTTGAGCAAGGAACCTCAGTGTTTTTTCAGTCGCTGACGAGGTGGTGGCTAGTTGATGGTTTGGGCAGCCTTTTGCTACAATGAACAAGTGTCTCTGCACTTGACCAGTGGTCGCCAAACATCACAACATTACACGAAGACACTGGAGGGCAACCTGCTGAGCTTCTAGGTGGCCTTCGGTGGGAATTTCATCAAGACAATGCTTCGATTCACAATGCAAACAACACAAAAGTCTGGTTCAATTCTCAGAATATACAAATTCTCGACTGGACAGCGTGTAGCCCAGATCTTGATCCAGTAGAGAATCTTTGGGGCGTCACGTGTCGCATGTTTACAGCAATGGTAGGCAATACTCTTCTGTAAATGAACTCAAGAAATCTACTGAGGATGTACGATGCGAAATCGAGACCAAAACCATGCAAGATTTACGGGTGTATTCTGGTATTCCCGGTTGGGTTGGGAGACGTCACTTTTTCCGCCCGTTAACAGCGGGAAAAGTGACGTCTCCCAAGGCAACCGGGGGTACCAGAATAGACCCCTTAGATTCTTCGATGGAAACTCGTATTTAAGAACTGACCAACAAGAATGGATGTACAATCGGATTTTAAATCCTGTTTATTTTGATTTCATTTAATTTTTGTCTAAACTTTTGAGACATTGTTAATTTTGTTTTTAGTGTCTTAATAACTTTCAATATGCCCAAGTCAACTTTTATTGTTATAATATTGTATATGCATATGCTACACTGAAGCCGTGTTAGGAAAACTGATTCAATGTATTTTGAAATCTGTGTGAATTTGTCCATTGTATAAACTTTTGAGTCCTAGTGTAATCATGATTTATCGTAAATTGTCACACTCATTTCTCTGATTTCGTTTCTGATCTTCATGAAGCTCTAATCATAGCTTAACAAGCAAATCCACCAATATACATTTTTCAAAGTTAAAAAGAGGAAGAAAAAAATTAATTTTTCACAACCAATAACGAATATTTCTGAATTTTTTTCACATCTAATAGGGACAAGCGATCTCATGTTCATAAAAGATGTAAAAAATATTCAGAAATATTTGTTATTGGTTCAGTTTTCAGTAAAATTCAGTTTTTTTTTCTTCTCCTTGAAACTTTGAAAAATTAAGATAGGCGGTGTCGCTTGTGCAGCGAAAAATTTTATGATGGAAAATATTTGCCGTCCTCGCTCGTCGGAACTCTAATATTAAACCAGTGGGAGTGGCCTCCCCTAAACTTTCTCGTATACTACTCAAAAATTTGTCATTTCCCCTCCCCTGCGTGGATAAAAAAATCGAACCTACTGTAACCCAGAATTCAACGAATATCAGAAGGTTTTTCATTGCAGATTATAGTGATTGTAAAATATTTAAGTGAAGAATCATATTAAAAGAGATGCCTATGTATTAAAACTTAGCAATATTTATTTTCCATCACACTCCAGCAAGATCCGATATTATACGAGCGAGCGAAAACAAAACAGGCGATAAAACATATCTATCACTAACTCCGTCTCAAGGACAAAGTGACGTAATCCTTCCGCTTGCTACCAGAGATTGCTACCAGTACGCATGCGCATGGAGATGAGTTTTGAAACGAATGCTTAACAAGTATGCGATTATACAGACCGACAGACAGTCAACCCGTTGACGGATTTGGCCCAAAATTTGATACGGACCTACATTCATGATGATAAAACTGTGTACCAAATTTTATCCATCTAGCTATTCAAGTTTTTGAGTTATAGTGTTCGCATGACTTCGGACATACAGACAGACATCCCTTTGACGGATTTGTCCAAAATTTGACAGAAACCTACAAATTATGTTTAAAGACCACATACCAAATTTCATCCCCGTAGCTCTAATAGTTTTCGAGTTATCGCGTTCACAGACAGACATAATTCCAAAATTGTGTTTTTCGGACTCGGGGAGGTCTAAAACGTGGAGATTCGTCAAAATCTCGAGTTCGAATTTTTTGACGATTACAATACTTTCTCTTTGTATACTTCGTATACGAGAAAGTAAAAATCGTAATCCAAAGCACTTGATGAAACGAAACCCTGGAGGAGTGGTCACGAGCGAAGTTAACAGGTTGCGAAGCCCTTTAGCATTTTAAAAAGTTCGCAACAGTATGTTGTCTAAGAGATACGATTCAAACAACGATAAACCTCTTCGCTCCAATTTCAAGTGAAAAAAGTCATTAAATGTCCGTTTATGGCTAGACGGATCGATTAAAAGATTAAAATGGATATTGACACAGGCAGCGCGAAAATGCGTTTGCCAAAAGATAAATAAATCTTATCGTGCATGCTATAATATAAGATGTGACGAGCAAGCATAAAAATGAAATTCCCGGGAACGCAAACACAGTGAAAATGCTCTTTTATGGCTCGCAAATGCCAATTAAAAGATTCCTATGTTCAAAATTATTTATATAACAAAAACTCAGCTGATGTTCTTTATTATAAGCTTTTATTCAACTTGAATGTCTGTCCTCAAATCTTGAGATCGATTTCTTACCCACTTCCAATCGAGCTACAGCTTTGAAATTTAGCACAGTGGTGGGTTTCCGGAGACAATACAATATTATGCAAAAACATCTGCAGCCTATACCTATTTTAAACCTAACAAAATGATATTAAAATTTTAGCCCCATATTTGGTTGATAAAGTTTGGAAGGTGGTAACCTCACGTAGGGTTGTAACAACACCCGGCACTGCACCGATGAATGACGTAGCTCGCGTTTCTCCGCGTCTTGGGTTTACTTTCTATTAGAATTCTCCAAAACCAGAAGTAGATATTTTTTACTTCGTTTGCGCCAAACGTTTCGCACTCAAAGCAAAAAGAGAAGGTTGTATAGATGGATTCTTTTTCTATTACATTGTTGATAATAATTGTAAGTTATCACATGATATCTTAAGGATTTATATTTCAGAAAGTTAATGTCATTAAATCGTTTTTAAAATGTAATTGTACATATGTATATAATAATTTTAATATGTGTTTAATATTGCAGAATTCAATAATTGAATTTGGTTTACTATGCCTAGCATGTCGTGTGTATTCGTGTCAGTCGTCACTAAAAAGTAGAAAATAAAATAAATAATAAAAAAATTAAGGTATCAGCGTTTATTCAAAATGCACTTTAAATGAGAAAATACGTTTACACGTTATAATTTCGTCAAAATGAACAACAAAAGTAAAAAATAATTTTTCTGATTACAATAAAATACATGGTTCGATTAAAAGCGTGAGTGCCTTATATAACACCTTATATTTTGCGTATATTTCCTTAAACAAATGGAATATTCCTATTAGGTAAAGGCGCCCACGCTTTTATTCGAACCATGCATTTTATTGTAATCAGAAAAATTATTTTTTACTTTTGTGTTCATTTTGACGAAATTATAATGTGTAAACGTATTTTCTCATTTAAAGTGCATTTTGAATAAAAGCTTATACCTTAATTTTTTTTATATTTATGTTATTAACCTACAACAGCAGTCCAATTTTGTTCCTAAAATCTATTCAATTTCCAAAACTTGCGGTGCTCAAAGGATAGTCCTAACTTTGTGCCACATATCGCTTATTGCCTCCATTTTTTTATATAAAGCAACGTGTGTGTTCCTTATACAAATCTACAGTTTTAGTCCGCTCTTGATGAAATGCGGCGTATGTGCTCTTCAGAACGAGAAAAATCTTTTCAAAGTTCAAAATTTAGTTTAAATCTCGGTTCAACAAAAATTAAGCAAGGTTTTGGCGTTTTATCGCGATATCTTCCGAAAATATTATCTTACAAAAATGTTTTTTTAAACTATTCAAAATTTGCTGAAACATTCGCTGGGTACCAATTTAACAATCGTAAAATATAACTTTCTCGTATACGAAGCATCCAAAGAGAAAGTATTGTAATCGTCAAAAAATTCGAACTCGAGATTTTGACGGATCTCCACGTTTTAGACCTCCCCGAGTCCGAAAAACACAATTTTGGAATTATGTTTGGCGACCTGCAGGGCCGGATTAAGCTCTGCAGGGGCCCTTAGGCAATGCTAGTTTCGGGGCCCCCTTCCCCTCCCCACCTTCTTAAACAAGATATTTTTATCGATTTTAATTAATCTCTATACATGTAAGTTTTTAAGTAACACATATAACGACAAACAGAAATTTAAAAAAACATATTTACGTCGAGGAGAGTTGGTTTTATTATAAAAAATAATAAACTTAAATCGCGTATAGAACATTTAAATTTAAAACTAATATTAAACATAAATTTAACATTTAAAAATTTGCAAAACATTTTTGACAAAATCTTAACATTTTAATACAAGAAGATTAAGATTTCCAGAGCTGTAGACTTGTGAATTGGTCAGCCAACTTCGAAAAAAAATGGGTCCCCATTGATCTGTAAACAAATTGAAAAACATGGAAAAGATTCTAAGAATAATGCTCTGAAATTTAAGCAATAGTTTATTTTAATTTGAATATATTTGAGTAATTGAACCTCGTAAACGAAATGTAGGCACAAAATTACATTATCCTGAAAATACCCCCTCGGGCCCCCCAAAAGCTGTGGGGCCCAGAGGCAGTCGCCTATTTAGTAATCCGGCCCTGGCGACCTGTCTGTGAAAACGATAACTCAAAAACAAGATGAACTAAAAGGATGGAATTTGGTATGTGGGTGACCTTGACACCATAATTGGTTATTTCTATCGAATGTTAGTCGAAATCCCTCCACGAAACATTTTTCTGCATCTCCGTATGATTTCATCTGAACACAATAACCCAAAAATACGAAAAGGTTCGATGGATGGAATTTAGTGTATGGTTTTATCATGAAAATTGTGGATGTGCGTCAAATTTTATACAAAATCCACCGAAGGGCTGACTGTCTGTCTCTTCTCGTGTACGTGAAAAACTTTTAATAAATCAAAGACGCAACGATCGCGATGAATGAAATTTGATGTATGGTCTTGTGACCAGACGTGCGAAAATGTATTAATTTATTTATTTGGCCACGCCGGCACAGCCTACTCAGAGGGTGTCAGGCACTGACCCGGACGGCAGGGAGTACAAAATAACAACAAAACAGAAAGAAAAACATTACATCAAATTGCAGAACATCCCAACAAAACTGAATTACACTGCATGCAAAAAAATTCCAAAGAACTAAACAGAAGACAAAGGAAGTGACAACAAAGGTCATGATCAAATAGTAAAACAGAAGACAAATAAAAATTTATACAAAAACTTAAGATATTCAGCACATTACAGCATGTGTGACAATTCAATAGAACACATTTAAAATTTTATATTCCACGAAGAAATTTTAAAAAACACACGAATGTTAACGAAACATTGATATTTTTTGACAACAATTCATCAGTCAGGCGAGCTCACTGCAAATGCAACTGGAAATCCTAAAGATTTCTTTCAGTTTCAAAAGTCCAAATTCATTGTAAATTAAAATTTCAAACCATGCGGATTTGTTCGCGCTAGCAGGTCTATTTAAATGAAATTTTTAGTCAAAGTACAGTCAAAAACCTTTTAAACCGTATTTGCAACTTGGTGTGCTGGCTAATTTGAAACGATATAAAAATGAAACAAATGGGCCATGACCTGCTAAAAAATATATCACATATTTGTTAGTGAAATTAAGTTAGGATCAACAGACTCAATGAAACCCTTTTTCAAAAATGTATCAAATTTTGGACCCACTCGATCGAAGGGAAGACGCCCAGAGTGTCATTCGGTTTTCTTCATTGTACTTCGAAGCACCAAACACGTCACATTGTGTCACATGCTGCAGCATCCCGACACGCGACTCACTTGCGGGTTTTGGCGCTTCTTCCTCTGTGGTTCATCGCAGCGACGCAGGCTCTTATATGGAGAAATGATCAGAACGCGCAACATTGTGAAAGTATACGAGAAAGTTGAGGGGAGAACACTCCGGCTGGTTTCTTTAATGATCCGGGAAAACGGTTATATCTAAATATAGGTATTGATACATAAAAGTGATGGGATTTCATGAAAAAAAAAAGGATTTAAACAGGACGAACAGAATCGAAGAAATGTTGTTCAAAAACGCAGCAACAGAAAGCAAGGGCGCCATTGATCCAAAGGCACTTAAAAATTTAATATACTTATTTTATTTTCATTTTGAACCAGAAAATTTATTTAATTCTAATTTTAAATATTCCGAAAGTAAAAATATGGCTAGGGCTTGCCATACACAGCCATCGATTTAGTAATGATACATAGGTATGTATATCATTTCAAAAAATATTCATTTAGAGTCAACCAGTGACGAAATTCTAAATTATGCGTTTGGTAGAATTACCTACATTACAAAAGCCGTCTCGCAAAATCCAATTCTGAAAAGTCGCCAATTAGCAAAATTTTTTGGCGCTAATCAGAGAACAGGTGACTATTTGTACTCTTCAATTACTTTATTAGGTAAGTATGTAGCAAAATGTTTTGGCGTTAATCAGAGAACAGGTGACATTTTGTGCTCCTCAAT